>JAKUCV010002588.1:26080-132897 GCA_028386065.3 Turnera subulata | reverse complement strand
GTAAATTATGCTGCAATTCAGGCACGTAAAGCACATTTTTGATAAGTTGTGTACCTGAATTTGTGTGGACTGAAATTGTGCCTCTGCCCTCTGAATTCATAACAGCCCCATTTGCCATTTTCACCGGAGCTTTCACGGACTCGTCCAAATCGCAAAACAGCCTCTTGTCTTTGGTCATATGACATGTGCACCCACTGTCCATGAACCATTCTTCTTCTTTGCAAAAATTCTCCAGATGTTGCACCATGAATAATAGCTCCTCATCATCATCAACATCAGCAACTTTAGCTTGGTGTTGCTGCCCGTTATTTTGCTCAAATTGTTGTTGATTGCCCTTGCTCTGCTTGGCTCTACAAACTCTCTCAATATGACCCATCTTGCCACAAAAATTACACTTCTTGTTTTTCCAACACCAACATTGATCATGGCTTGTCTTTTGGCAAATTCCACAAGGGGGAAATTTCACCGATTTTCCTGCTCCCTTAAATGAATTCAGCCCTGCTCCACCTTTCTTTTCCATCATCTGCTTGTTTGTATTTCTACCACTCAAAATCTTCAATTGTCTTGCTTGAAAAGCTTCCTCCACAGAATTCTCAGACCTTTTTAGAAGCCTCTGCTCGTATGCTTGAAGAGAGCCAACAACTTCGGTAACAGTCAACACTGAAATATCCTTCGACTCTTCAATTGCAGCGACTTTGGCGTCAAATTTATCTGAGACAATAATCAAAATTTTCTCTACTACTTTTGTTTCTGATACCTGCTCCGCATGAAGCTTCATTTGGTTGACAATTCCTTGAACCTTTGAAGCATAGTCTTTAATGGACTCTGTCTCTTTCATCTTCAACATCTCGAATTCCCGCCTCAAAGTCTGCAGCCGAATTTGCCTTGTCCTTGCTGAGCCTTGAAATTGTTTCTGCAAAATTTTCCAAGCTTCTTTTGTAGTCTTTGCTCCAAAAATTAGAGAAAAAATTTCCTCTGATACAAGTGAGAACAGATAAGAAATGGCTATATTATGCTTCTGAGCTTTTTCATTGTAGGCCTTCATTTGGTTCACAGAAAGCTCTTCAAGATCTTCTCGTTCCTCAAAGTCTTCTTGCACCAAATCCCACAACCCATTGGCAACAAAAAATGCTTTCATTCGAATTTCCCAGTAATCATAATTTTCACCTGTGAAAATTGGTGGGATTGGAAGATTTGAGCTTGTACGATTTGCAGCCATTCGGGGATTTATTCAATCAAACACAAGGAAGGGGTTTTGTTAGGTAAAGTGGTGTTTGAAAAAAAAAAATAATTTTCAAGAAGAAAGGAGAATAATGAGAGGTGTATGCAAAATGGTTCTGGGCAAGACAAGGTTGACGAGTGATAGTGTTTTTAAGAGAGGAGGTAGATAGGAGAAAAGATGAAGATAAGCAGTTATATTTTTAGGACACAAAAAAAAAAGTTTTTGCATGCAAAAAAGTTGGGCCTCTTTTTTTTTTTGAACAATAAAGTTGGGCCTCTTAAGACAAAAAGCTCCGCTACCACTGTTGGGTTATAACTAAAAAATTCACACAAATAGAAAAGAAAGGTGTGTTCTGTTTTGCCATAAAAAAGGACAGTAAAATCCACAGACAGGTAACCAAAATGGAATACTTGTATTCTTTCTCAAAAGATTGCTTATATTACACTACAACACATTGGTATATATATGGACTTTGTGTGGTCCAATAAAATATATACGTAGCTGTTTTATACACCACAAAATACATAAAACTTCTACATACTTCTAGGTAAAAATCTCTGCAACACAAAAGATTTTTACTCCACTTGAGCTAGTAAAACTACTAGATAATTCTAGACATAATAATTGTTACTGTTAGGAAAAAGGATCAAAGATTCTAACAGAGAGGATGGCGCTAAGGATCAAACTATCCTGCGGCACCCATTGCTGATACGCTGGATTAGGGAGAAGACTACCATCGTCACCAACAGCAGTTAAAAATGGAGCAGGGCAAGGTAATGAGCCATCCACATATCCCATAACTCCTTGCCCAACCAAGAATGGCTCCAGTTGAACACGGCCGGCTTTTCTCCTTCCTGTTAGGCGCTTAAGCTGGGTAATACAACTCCCCAAAAAACATAGTTGGTCTGCGTGAGTTTGAAGGAGACGTAGTGATGAGCCTGAGACAAGGGATGCGTGGCTACATCCGTGACAGCAGGAGGAACATCAACAACCTTAGCTCTACTGGAGGACGATTCAGAGGGAGGAACATCAGAGGCTTTTGGACTGGTGGACATGATTTAGAAAACAAAGAAAAACAATAACTAATGTGGCGGTTAAGCAAAGGGCTCCCCTACCATATAAATACAGAAGTTGTGAATGAATGAATTGCTACACACTTAATGCTGTAGCCTCTTTGTATATTTATATTACAAGTCTTTGAATTACAATACAATAGCAAGTCTGCACATGATAAGAATAAATAGTAAGATGCAGCTGTACAGATAACTAAAGAATAGCTGATTAATTAGCTCAGGTATATCACCTACGTACTCTATCTTATCACACAGAGAATCCTATCCTCTATAGTTATTAAACACCACTCTATTCCTTGCTAGCCAATTTCACCATACAACAACTAATCCAATTATCATCCATGAAGATTGATTAGAAGAACAGCCTGGAAGCGTCGGCCAATAATATTCCAGCGACAGTCTCAGGTACAACCCAAGAAATCAGCTGTACTAAATATGCTCCTTACAACTTGAATAGAAGATGATGGATCAAATCTTTACATAGAAGTATCTGGATGCTTTAGAGAGGGCCAAGAGTTAAGCTCTATTTGGTGTAATGATTAGGCGACAATACTGCTGGTGTTTAAGTAAGGTCGATCTGTTCTATCAAAAAATGGTTAAGTCTAAGGCGCTTTGAGAGTACAAACCCAAATCAAACGAAACTTCATGACTACGACGTGACACCACATGGCCCTGGTATAAGGCAAGTCTACACCTTACACCTGGCCAAGATTGAAGAGATTCAGCAGAGATTGGTAAATACTGCAGATTGAGTCGGAAACTTTGGTTGTTTGGCCAGAATCCATAAACACGTTCTGTATAATCTAATTCAATTGCTTTGCTATGAAAGGGAGCACTGGCTAGTTAGGCTAGTCTCTATATGTTCCATAGTTAATAAAATTTCACTTCGTTCAGATAAAAACAGAAAATGATTTATGTGTTGCGATATTAGCTAGGCCGAGTCTGCTAATAGGAACTTTACTTTCACGCAAAGTAAAGTTCCGCAATGCCGCCTTTAATATTCCTCCCCAAAACAGGATTTGAACTTACAACAATAAACGTACCCTACAAGATACACGAAGCAAGTAAATCAGATACGGCTTTTTTTGTACTACGAATGGCTACAGAAAGAAAATCTTCAACATCAAATCCCTCCCCAATAGAGGATATAGACGATGATTTACTGCTCGAAATCCTTAGCCGAGGGTTCCCTTCTGATCGATTTGCTCTTCAAGGTAAGCTGGTCTCCAAGCGTGGGCACGCTGTCATCTCCAGCCCACTCTTTGAAAAGCGATGGAAGGAGATCCACAAGAACCATCGTCAGCCACAGCCCTTCGCCGTCGTCGCCAACCTCTGTAAGCGTAGCCACCGCGGGTCGGGTCATTCTATCATAAACTGCGGTGGTAATAATGGCGGCCAGTACCACTCATTACTCCAAGGCAAGAAGAGATTCGACTTGGGTTTTCTGCCTTGTTTCAGGCGTGAAAGGAACGGGCGAGGCAAGGGAATTCATATTCGCATTGCTGCTTCATATGACTTGCTCTTATGCCACTCCGCCCATACAGGTCACATGATGCATAGGGTTTATTACTTGGTGAATCCATTGACCAAGCAGTGGGTTGCTGTTCCTCCCTTTTGTAGGAGATACCCCTTCACGAAAAGAGTCGCAGTAGGTCTGGTGCTGTGTAATAATGATGATAGTTACAAGGTGGTTAGAATTCATCCACCAGCAAAATATGAAGACGATTTTTTCATAGCCGAGATTTTTTCATAGCCGAGGTTTTTTCTTCCGAAACAAATCGATGGGACGTCAGGGAGGTATCAGAATTTACAGGCTTCAATCATTCAAAGTATACCTGCAATATTGTGTCTTGGAATGGCATTTTGTTCTTGGGAAATTGTGATTCCAAAAGGATTCTTGCATACAATCCCGTGGAGCCAGAGAGTTGCCATATAATTGACACACCAGAAGATGAAGAAGGGCACCGAATTAGTTCACTGCTTCTTGGTGTCTGCCACGGATCTTTGCGAATGGTTCAACAGCGCAACTATGATCCACATCGTGACAATAATTCATTCTTCAGGATTTGGGAATTGAAAGACTATGAGGAAGGAGAATGGATCTTCAAGTATAACATCCACTACCGTGATTTCAACACCAATGATGCTCTTCTGCAACAAGAAATATCGTATGCCGAGCCCCGGATACAACTTTTAGGCTTGGACCTGAATGATGAACAGATTGTGTACTTTCTTCGATACAATTACTGGTACAAGATCAATCGTATTTTCTCGTGTAATTTTCTCTCGGAAGAAGTGAAACTGTTAGAAAGCAATGAAGAAGTCCCGGAGACTGAAAGATTTGTATACGATGAGGGTATGTTCCAGTATATAATACCAGGGTGGCCAACACATATTCCTATACTCCCACCAAGTGCCAATTCCAATTATGTTTCAGTATAACTTCGTGGTGTATATATGCCTCAAAGTCTTGATAACCTCTTCACTTGTGTGAGCCATTAGCTAGAAGTTTCAGCTTCTGGATTTTTATTTAAAAAAAAAAAGCATTGGTTGGATTATTAATTCAGTTTAATGATTTTCCGGTATATCGTCTTCCTTCTTTTCCTAATTTTTTTTTTATGGTAATCGAGATTTATTACTAAAAGAAATATAGCGAGGAATTACAGAGTCATGAGTAAATAAGCCAGCAAGCAGCGGGGCAGCCTAACTACACCAGGGGAAATCAAAACGAAACTAATTACAGAGGAAAGAACAAAACATAGAGAAGAGAATCAAGCTCGAACAAATGGACACAGAGTGAATACGGGAGTCTTTTTGGCACGCTCTTCCAAATTTTTGACAAAGGAGGCATTGGAAATTACCATGTTGCAAGAGAAAGGGAAAGATGGATGAAAACTTTTGATCCACCAAGTGGCTCTGGCTATAACAAGATCAAATAGAGAATCCCATTGTGGCTCTTTGCTGCTGAAAACTAAATCGTTGCGCGTTACCAAATGGACCATACAAATCCAGAACCGATGATAAGCCAAGAGGCTTTGTTATACTTGTTTCCTGCAAGTGTAAGCCAATGGTAATACCAAAGGGAGCAGGATGCAGGAGTGACCCAGGATGAGAAGACAATCATTTTTTCCCAAGAGTATTGTTTGTACCAAATTCAAAATCGTGGGCTCAAGGGTATGCGTTGGTCAGTGAGCATCCGAAGAAGAGATTTATGAGCTTGCAGTCGCCGACGACTTGGAGTGACCAATGGAGCCCTGGCCTAGAACGATCAGGCCTAAAATGATCGTTATGGCTCTAGAACGATCATTTTGTCTTTAACCGAGAATGGTCGTTCTGCCGGTGACCGAGAATGGTCGTTCTGCCGTTGACCGAGAATGGTCAGGAGGCATTGACCGTGAACGGTTGTTTTGCCGTTGGCCGAGAACGGTCGCTCTGGCGTTGCCCGAGAACAGTCGTTGTGGCTTGGATAATTGTGGTGGACCGATGTGAGTACATGTTGGTATCGACCTGGATTATTAAGTCTGTAGATGGACCAAGTGATCTTTCTGGACTTTAAAAGGATTGTGGAGGATTAGTTGTTGTCGGTGGCCTGTAAGGATTGTGGAGTCTGCCAAGTTGGTGGAATAGTTGTTGTCGACCTGTAAGGATTGTGGAGTCTGCTAAGTTGGTGGATTAGTTATTGCCGTTAGCCTGTGGGGATTGTTTGGTCTGCCAAGTCGGTGGATCTCAACAAAACACATCTCGATTTCAAAATTAACTCTGTGAATGACTTTGAATTTCAAATCTTGAGGGATGTTTGAAGGATATCTCACAGGAGGATTTTGAACTTAAAAAAGGTTTGGGGAAGGATTTGAAACATCTATATCTTATCATTGCAGATTTGGAAGGCAGAAGGCAGACTATGAATTTGAATTTTATAATTTGGACTAGCATATATGGTAAATAACTTGTGCGCCTATATAAGGCCATTGGCCTTTCTTGTACAAGGATCACAATCCCAAACATGACAATCATCAATCAATCAAATTTTCTTTTAACAAATTTATCATCATTTTATCGCACACTACTTCTATGTCTTTCTAGATAACTTAACTTAGAAAATCCAAAACCCGGTCTAAGGACATGCGACACCGGCCGTTTGGCCCTTCAGCGGTCGGATCCAGTAACCGTCGGTCGCTCGCTGTTAAATGTAGCGAACAAGTATAAGTTTCGATGCCAAGGCCATGCGTCTACAGGGACAGAGGTGAAGCAGTTGTGTGCCTGGGCAAGGGAGGCATTTGGGATCAAGGAATTTTGAAAGATACAAGGGAAGCCAGCTTTCAATGAACCATGGGGCACCAAGAATCTGTCCAAAAGCTAATGTGATTACCAGAGCAAATTTTAACGCTAATCTCCTCAGCAAGTGGAATTGATTAGGTTTGGCTATTTGAACTTGACGAGAGGCATATGTTTCTCCAAATCGTGGAGGACCGCAGGAAGTTGAAAGAGGGCACGAAAGAATTTGATGGAACTTCGCATTTAAGCATGATCAACTTGAAACAATCGATATCTGAGGAATTGAGGTACTCCCAATACCATTTGAATAAAAGACTCTGGTTCTTGGTGAGGGATTCAATGTCAAGCCCACCAAGTTCCTTGGCTTTAGCAATTTTGGACCTGGCAACAAAGTAGATCCTGTTGCGATCAGAGGAGCCGTTCCAGAAAAACTCTCTCCATTGTTGGTGCTTTTGGAAGGATGTATGCCTTGGTTTAGGGCTACAGTGAATAGCAACATATAGGATATCATGGGTATAGGTTATGGTTAATGAAAGAGTATGGTGCTGTAGGAGGACAATTTAAGGAGGTTTTATATACTTCCATTCTATGCAATTTTCTATTATACCTATATAAACGTTTCAATTAGTGTCAATGTCAGATTGGATGATGACTATAACTGTTTCAATTGAATATGATTCCTGTCCCATAGAATTGGTTTTTAATACTTGGTTGAACTCATATATATACGGGTTATATATATGTTCAGCCCCTCTACTATATCAAATTGATAAGAATGGTCCCTTTACACTAATTACGATTAATTCGGTCTCTCTGTTGTTCTAAAATGATAAATTTAGTCGCCCTGTTTGGTTTAATTTGTAATTAGCTGACATGGAATTGTTTAAGCACTTATGTGGGCCCCATATGTCAGAAAAATAATTTTTTTTATTATTTTCGCAACTAACATGTGGGTCCCACATATGCCACGTCAGTTAATCGTGGATTAAACCCGACATTGGGACCAAATTTGTCATTTAAGATGAGTAGGAGGACGTAATTAATCCGAATTAGCGTAAAGGGACCACTCGTATCAATTCAATATAATAATGGGACCAATCATATATTTAACCAAAAATAATTACATAAAAATATAAAAAATCTACATAAAAGAAGGAAGTACGAGAAGTAATATATATTCTCTCTTATTAAGCCTCTAAAATTTGAAAAATATATTGCACCACTTTAATTAATAAAAATAAGTATAATTTTTATGTAATATGTAAAAAAAAAGAAGAAAGAGAATAATTAAGGGATCAATATAATTTTTTTATATAATATTTTTTAAATAATATCATTTTTTAATAAAAGGGGTGAAAGTTACAAATTAAAGATGTTGATACAAGTGAATAAGAAAAATAAGTTCTAGAAAAATAAATATAGAAAAAAATAAAAAATATAAATGATGAAGACATAGAATGTAAGTTCATATAATATAATTCCTTATACAATGAATTTTTAAAATTATGAAATAAATACGATATATAAAATAAGTATGATACATGAAAAAGTAAGAAATAAATGAAAAAGATTTTTGGTGTTAATCATTGCATTTTTCCATGGGCTTAATTATTGTTTTTGCATATGTCAAAAATTTGTTAAGCATTTTCAAACAAGTCATACATAATGTCGTTGGGCCATTGCTTGCTTTCATCTTATCGTTTCATTTAATGTTGACAAGTTATATAAGATTGGAACTTTTCTTTCAGCCCAATATATATGTGTCTAAGTCCAATTTAGTTATGCTTAGCATCTTTACACTTGATGGATGTGATGGACTTTGGATTGTTAATTTTTTTTTCAAATGCCCATAAGTATTGATGGTATTATAAAGTCCAAGTTTATATCTCCTATCCATGGTTAAAACTTACCATTTGGTTTAAATATTTGAACTCCTTTAAGAAGTCATGTCTTGGCTTTAGTGGAGCCATTTATGACCGTTGCACAATGGGACTTTTAAGGCCACACACACACAAGTTGACAAAAAGAAAAGAGGGAAAGTTTTGCTTTGTTACTATTTATTTTCTTCTCCACAACACCATTGTTTTTTCTTGTACAAAAGTCCAAACTAGAAATCAAGACAAAGAAGGAGCCTCTACATAGCTGTCAATTATTTGCAAGATGGAGCACAACATGGATGGATTTGTGGCTAGATTCATCTATCAAGAAAAGCTAAGGGAATTGTCCTTCAAGTTAGTGGTTTTCTACTCCACCAATCAAAGAGCTTCAAAAATCTACAAAGGAGGGATTTATGGACGTTTCTCTGTCCTATTATAACAAGAAGACAAGTAAACAAGTGGATGGGGTGTTGAAATTCCAACGGCTAGTTGTTTGGAAAAAGACCAAACCTTCCAGTGAAAATTCGTATAGGAGTCTCCTATACAAATCTATCAAAAGGCAAGTCTATGTTAAGGATCTTTTACTATTAAGTACCTACTTGCATTTGGGGCTTATAAATAGACTTCCTACCCTCATACACACTTAGAGAAAGAGATTACAAGTGTGAAGAACCTTCTTATTGAGCTTACTTTGTGCACATAATCTTTGAGAGATTATTGAGCCTTGTTGAATACTTTTCTTTTGAGGGGATTTAGTTCTTGCTTTCATCATTGGGCTTAAAACCTTTGTGATATCTTTGAGCTTATCTTGTAAACAAAGAGTGAGTCACTCTTTAGTTGTTGGAAAATCATACCTTGAGTAAGATTGGAGAAATTTTACTTGAGGGTTTGAATAGGTTTAAAGCTTGAGCCTTTACAAAGCTTTGGGTATAGGTTAGAGAGTGAGCCTTGGAAAACTCTTGTATAGGTTTGGGTTGAGCCTTAGTAAAAGCCTAGGTTAGAAAGTGAGCCTTGGGAAAAACTCTTATAAAGGTTTGAGCTTGATCCTTTGAAAAAGCTTGGTTGTAAAAAGTTGAGTTTCACCTTGGAAGAAACCATATAGTGGATTTGGTGTACCCATAGGATTTAGGGGAAACCACTATAAATTGGTGTGTTTGTTGTTGTGTGTGTTTGCTCTCATCTGTTTCTTTTAACCTCTCTTTTGTTCTTAAAAATCCCAGAATTTGTGTAGCAGCCTTCTATAAGAATTTTGTTAAAAGTTGTTTTAGAGGCTAATTCAACCCTCCCTTCTTAGCCTTTTGGGCCTACAATTGGTAGCGGAGCCTAGGTCTCACGGTTTTGGATTAATCTCCTAGAGTAAAGATCATGGCTTTTGAAGGTTACAACATCCACAAAGCTCTATACTTTGGTGGAGTCAATTTTGATTATTAGAAGGTTAGAATGCAAATTTTTATAGAGAGTCAAAGCTTAGAAGCTTGGGAGAATGTTGAAAGTGGTTGTAAGAGGCCACAAAAGCCTTTGAATGATTGGAATGAAAGTCAGAAGTACAAAGGTGCTCTTGATGCTTTGGCTAAGAATAACTTGCTAAGTGGTTTAAGTGTGGTGGAATTAGAGAGAGTTAGAACTTGTAAATCCGCTCATGACATTTGGAAGCTTTTGTGCACCACTCATGAGGAAACCAATCAAGTCATGATGGCATAGGATGATCTTGATTCAAGCTCAAGTGGGTCCGAAATCGAAGAACAAGCAAGTATATGTCTTATGGCTCTTGAAGATGATGAGGTAATGGATTCATCCGATGACTTTACTTTTGAAGAATTACATGATGCTTTTCTTAACTTGCATGATGAACTTGAAAAGTCTTTGAGAAAGAATCTTGCATATAAGAAGCAACTTGAAGCTCTTGAAAAAGAGAAGAGTGTTCTTAAGACTTCTTATAATGAGCTAAATGATAAGATCTTATCCAATGTTTGTGCTTGTGATGTGTTGGGAAAAGAGAATGATTCTCTTAAATCTCAAGTTGTTGATTTGAGGAGTACTTTGGAGAAGTTTACTAATGGTATAAATGGTCTTATTCTTCTTTTAGGACAATAAAGAAACCCATTGCAAAAAGAGAGATTAGGTGCCTCTAATGTGTCATATGATGCTAAACTTTTTGTACTGAATGCTAAGACATATGAACATGGTGCCACATCTTCTCATACTATTTCATGTGAACATGTTAAACCACATGCTCATCATGGTAGACCACAAGCATATAGAAGGAGAAGTTATGCAAGACCATATACTCATGATAGGAGATCACATGCGTATAATACTAGACCATATGTTCATAGTGCAAGACCACATGTTCACTATGCTAGATTATGTGCTCACAATGTAAGGTCATACAGTCACAACTCTAGAGCACAAACATATAGAGCTAGATCATTTCATAACCATGTTAAGGCATATACCTATGGTGGTAGGCAACAATCTTACAATGCAAGAGTTTTTGGTTATGATAATTTTGTTAGATGTGAACAATCTTATTGCCCTTCAATCACATGTTACTTTTGTGGAAAATATGGCCATGGTATTCGTACTTGCATGCTTAGACAAAGGAATTGCCATATCAAGTATGTTTGGGTACCGAAAGGTACCATGACTAAACCCCAAGGACCCAAGATAAAATGGGTATCAAAAACTTGATTTTTATCTTTGTAGGAAAGCAAGGATGAGTGGTGATTGAAGATTAAGAATACTCATCCTTTGGTTTGAACCATTTTGTATCCTTTTTACTATCTTTTTATTGTGTTCTTTTTATGCTTATTTAATTGATTGATGCACATTGCATTCATGCATATCATTCATAGGCAATGATGAAGAACATCTTTGGGAAGAGTTTTTGAGCATTCAATTTCAAATTGATTGTGAAAATTTGTGTAGCTAGGCACCTATACAAATGGTGTAACCCGAGAGCAACCAAAACTGTCAATTCCGGATTTGTATAGGAGGCACCTATACAAATGTTGCAATCCGAGAGCACCCAAAACAGTCAACTCAGGATTTGTGTAGAAGGCACTTATACAACAACCTGAGAGGACCAAGTGAAATCTATTCACAATTTGGGTAGATGGCACCTACACAAATTTTTAAAACCGAGAAGAGTCAATTATTTTGGTGATTAACCTATATACAAACTTTACCAAAGCCTACCAAAACCTTCAAATTTGTGAGGGTTCATTATAATGGTATATTTTCATCTACATATGGTGGTTTCTTTTGAAATACATTGTGCATGGCATGTAGTTGGTAATTTAGTTACTTATGTGATATATCATTATTACTATGTACTTATATTGCAAACATTAGCTTAAATAGGGGGAGCTTATTATGTTTGATTTAACTCATTTTGCTTGCATTTTCCTTTTGGGTGATATGATTCCAAACTTGCTTTAGATTGGGAAAGACTCTTATATTATTTATCCCTTTGTTCATTGATGTCAAAAAGGGGGAGAACATAGTATTTATGACAATATTTTGCAAGAATCTACTTGATGCATTATATAAAAGCAATATTCTATTTGATGCATTACATAAAGCAATCCATGAGCTTTTGACATAATCGAAAAAGGGGGAGAATGTTAATCCTTGCATTTTTCCATTGTCTTAATTACTGTTTTTGCATATGTCAAAAATTTGTTAAGCATTTACAAACAAGTCATACATAATGTCGTTGGGTCATTGCTTGCTTTTATCTCATCTTTTGATTTAATGTTGACAAGTTATATAAGATTTGAACTTTGTTTTCAGCCCAATATATATGTGTCCAAGTCCAATTTAGTTATGCTTAGCATCTTTACACTTGATGGATGTGATGGACTTTGGATTGTAAATTTTTTTTCAAAAGCCCATAAGTATTGATGGTATTATAAAGTCCAAGTTTATATCTCCTTTCCATGGTTAAAACTTACCATTTGGTTTAAATATTTGAACTCCTTTAAGAAGTCATGTGTTGGATTTAGTAGAGCCATTTATGACCGTTGCGCAATGGGTTTTTTAAGGCCACACACACACACAAGTTGACAAAAGGAAAAGAGGGAAAGTTTTGCTTTGTTACTATTTATCTTCTTCTCCACAACACCATTGTCCTTTCCTTGTACAAAAGTCCAAACTAGAAATCAAGACAAAGAATGAGCCTCTACATAGCTGTCAATTATTTGCAAGATGGAGCACAACATGGATGGATTTATGGCTAGATTCATCTATCAAGAAAAGCTAAGGGAATTGTCCTTCAAGTTAGGGGTTTTCTACTCCACCAATCAAAGAGCTTCAAAAACCTACAAAGGAGGGATTTATGGACGTCTTCCTGTCTTATTATAACAAGAAGACAAGTCAAGAAGTTGATGGGGTGTTGAAATTCCAACGGCTAGTTGTTTGGAAAAAGACCAAACCTTCCAGTGAAAATTCGTATAGGAGTCTCCTATACAAATCTATCAAAAGGCAAGTCTATGTTAAGGGTCTTTTACTATTAAGTACCTACTTGCATTTGGGGCTTATAAATAGACTTTCTACCCTCATACACACTTAGAGCAAGAGATTACAAGTGTGAAAAACCTTCTTATTGAGCTTGCTTTGTGCACACAATCTTTGAGAGATTATTGAGCCTTGTTGAATACTTTTCTTTTGAGGGGATTTAGTTCTTGCTTTCATCATTGGGCTTAAAACCTTTGTGATATCTTTGAGCTTATCTTATAAACAAAGAGTGAGTCACTCTTTAGTTGTTGGAAAATCATATCCTGAGTAAGATTGGGGAAATTTTACTTGAGGGTTTGAATAGGTTTAAAGCCTGAGCCTTTACAAAGCTTTGGGTATAGGTTAGAGAGTGAGCCTTGGAAAACTCTTGTATAGGTTTGGGTTGAGCCTTAGTAAAAGCCTAGGTTAGAGAGTGAGCCTTGGGAAAACTCTTGTAAAGGTTTGAGCTTGATCCTTTGAAAAAGCTTGGTTGAAAAAGGTTGGGTTTCACCTTGGAAGAAACCATATAGTGGATTTGGTGTACCCATAGGATTTAGGGGGAACCTCTATAAATTGGTGTGTTTGTTGTTGTGTGTGTTTGCTCTCATCTGTTTCTTTCAACCTCTCTTTTGTTCTTAGAAAACCCAGAATTTGTGTAGTAGTCTTTTATACGAATTTTGTTAAAAGTTATTTTAGAGGCTAATTCAACCCTCCCTTCTTAGCCTTTTGGGCCTACATTTGCTGCAGCTGGTACCCAACTTTCTTACGTTGGGTCAATCGTGTACCTACAACTTTTCTCGAGACATTTTTGTACCTGGAGTTTTAGCGGGCAGATCAGTCATAGGTCTCAGGTGTTGGCTCAATAGTGGCTAAGAGTGGGGGGTGAATTAGCCTTGCTGATTAAAACCTAATTTGGCATCTCAGATGCGAAACTGTTTTTCTCTTGGAAATTTTGTTTATGACTACTAATGGACACACTAATTAAAATGCTAAGTGAAAAGGGTTAGAGAAAATATGACACAGGATTTATAGTGGTTCGCCACACAGGACTACTTCCAGTACTCAAGGATCCCCCCCTATAGATTTCTAACTCACTCTTATTATGGTTTTTCATTGGTTTAACCACTAACCTATAATACAAGTTTTTCCCTTAGGCTCAACTCAAACCTCACACACTCACCATAAAGCTTTCCCTAGCTTTGCCTTACATAAAATCCTTTGATACAGAAACTATTTCTAAGGTCAACAACTTTTCCCTTCAAATATTGTCTCAAAACGAATGAACTAAGAAAAGTGTTTATCTCTCTCTTTTTGCTTGACTTGAGAACTGCAAATGCATAATCTTTGCTTGAATTCAGAATCTCTGTTTTAGTAGCTCTAAAGATCTCCTTGAGTCAGCATCTCTTTATATAGAGGCAAGAGGGATGATTTCAATTCAAAAGATCCGTTAAATGTCCTTTTCATTCCAGCCCGTTTTCTTGTCAGAGGCGCCAGAGTGTCAACGTTCTTCTTTCCTTTGTCCCTTTCACGCTTTGGCACGAGACCCACCAGACTGTAGTTTTTTGACCACTAATGACATTGTTTAGCATAGTCCTAGGTTGGTCTTAGGAAGTTTGAATTCTGCTGCCTTTTGATTTGTTTAAGGTTGCTTTAATCATAGAATCAGTGTCCAGAAATGGTAGGTACTAGGTTTGTTGACCAATCCTATTAAGGATTTAACAAAGCATGAGTGGCATGGGAGTTTGCACATGAAAGCGACACTTCATGGTCCACGAACACCAAACCCAATTCCACTCACTCATCTTCCAAGGCTGATAGGGATGTTTGATCACGGATTGGCATACATGTGAGTTGAAATTCTTGGTTAGACACAACACATGCTACACATAGGTTTGTCATAATCAGAACCTAGTTAGCATATAATATAATAGGACAATTATTAGCATAGTTAATTGCTCTTAAAGGCATATTATTATAGTGTGATCAATGTGATCCATTAGTGCATACATTATAATAATAAGCTCAATTAATTAGCCTTAAGTGACTTCCTAATCATCATCCGATTCACATCAGGCAGGGCATGTGCTGACGTAGTTTCTGCCCGATTTTGGGCTACTGCCTGTGGCTCGAAACGACGTAGTATCACCACGATACGACGTCGTTTAGCGTCCATATGACAGGTATGGGTCCCACTATGCTCCCAGTAGCTTTTCACCCGGTTCTTACCAGATTTGAGAGGTTGAACAAAAGAATTAAATGACCCAATATACCCTTAAAGTTCATTAAATGTTAATTTTTTCTATAAACCAAAAATCCCATGATTAATTATTATTAATTAATAAATGTATTTTTGGGATCCAACAACTACAATCTAGGAAATTATTAATCGAAGATTCTATTTTTGTATTTTTATATAACTCTCTAAGTTCCCTGCCTTTTCTTCTACATCAACGAAAATAGAAGGAGAGACCAACCAAAAATTAAATTGTATAAGCTCACCAAATCAATAAATACACAGCTTAATTATTTTTCTAACTTTTTTTGGCCAAAAAATATTTTCCAACTTGATGACTACTTCTTAAGAAAACCTATTTTTAATAAAACAAAAAAAATGGTTAAAAAACATAAAACAATAAAATTATTTTTTCTACTTCTAATAGAACTAAACTATGAAATAAGATTACAAATCCTCCTCCCCACCTCCATCCCCGCCATCACCACCCACTCCAACCCCTTCTTCCTTCTTCGTCCTGCCACCACAAGCGTCAGCCCTTGGCGGTGCCACCTCGTTAACAATTCAACAATCCTCACCATCAAATCCCTTCATCCATGAAGAAGGTATCCCACTTCGCCCAGATCCACCACAACCAGAACACATACCCATCCTTGTCACTCCGCTGTTGGCATCTAATTTGACGAAAAATATTGACGATCTTATGGGGTAGTGGATTAGTTTTTGTGCGTGGGCTGGTTAGGGTTATGGTGAGTTGGATTTCAGTGTGGGTTGTTGAGATGGATGGCGAGAATAGGGGGTGAGAGCAAGGGAAGAAGAAGTTGTTAAAAGATTATAAATAACTAAAGTTGCTAAAGTTAAGATGAGAAAATTATAAATAATTATTAAAGATAAGTATAAAATATTTCTAAAATATTCATGTATCAAAATATGTGTATAGAGCATTCTATCTCACAAAATAACTAAAACTTTTTTAAAAAAATTTGCTAACTTAAGTTTTAATATAGTATTAATATTAATTATAAATAAAAATTAATTATACAAAAAAATAGTAAAAAATATATTGGTATAAAATCTTTATAAAAAAATAAAGGTTACAAATTTAACAAACAATCTTTATATTGAAGAAAAATTTAATAAATAATAACAACTATACACAAATGTTATATTGAATATATAAATAGTATATCTACTTAAAAATACACAACAATATATATGTGACGAGAAGAAGATGAAAAAGTGAAAAAATAATAAAATAAAATCAATTTTAAAAATTGAGTGTCTCTCATATAAAATACAAATAATATTATTTTTTCTATTAAAAAATTAGTTAAAATTATAAACTAAACCATAAATAATATGAAAAGTGTTTATATACAAGATTGGTCTCCATATTATATTGAATTGATATGAATGGTCCCTCTATGCTAATTATGTTTAATGACGTCCCCTTACTCTTCTTAAATGATAAATTTGGTCCCTATGTCTAATTTAATTCGCAATTTACTGACGTGAAAATGTGGGACCTACATGTCAGTTAGGAAAATAATAAAAAATTATTTTTCTAGTATGTGGGGCCCACATAAGTCCATAAAACAAAGCCATGTCAGTTAATTACGAATTAAACCAGACAGGGGGACGAAATTCATCATTTTAGAAGAGTAAAGGGACCGAATTAATCGTAATTAGTATAAAGGGACCGTTCATATCAATTCGATATAGTAGAAGGACTAAACATATATATAACCCATATATATATATATACATTGTTGATTTTGGTATCAAAGTGTGCTGTAAATAGATGAATGTCATTACTTTTTAGATGGCAGAATTATTGTATGGCATGAATAATATATGGATGATAAAACGTCTGCCACCAGTTTGTTTGTTTTCTTTTGGGTTGTTTTGCTTGGATTTTTCATATGCTGTCAAGAGGTCAAAGAATGGCTATAAAAGGAAACCTTGCTCTACAAGAAATGGTTTCTCTGCAAATAGGCAAACTACTTACTATCTTTTATCTCTTTTTCATTCTCTAAATTTAATATTATAGTCTGTCAATGCCATTATCAATTATATATCTAGCCACTACCAAATTCAATATCTTACATATCTTTAATTTTATAACACGTTATCAGCACGAGTCTTTATCCCAATTAAGATAATTATTTCTAAAACTTTTCTCGTTACTACTTTTGTCATTTATATATATACATGTATAGTACTTATATTGCTGAAAGATTTATCGAGTAAGCATACATATATTATATATTCTATATTACTATTCTACTAATATTGCTGAAAGATTTATCGAGTAAGCGTATATATTACATATTCTATATTATTATTCTACTTATATTGCTAAAAGATTTATCGAGTATGGATATATATTATATATTTTATGTTATGATTTTCTATTTCTTTTATATTTATTTTTATATCATTTTATTATTACTGTTATTATGGTCAATATTACAAAACTTGAAATCGAGGCCCTTGAAATTTTCGTAAGAAATTTGTCATGGGAATTAGATGTTGAAATGCATTTAAATGCTAATAGTCTCGAAGACACAATAAAAGAAGGAAACAAAGCAAAGACTGGACGTCTTACTGTTAAAGATCCTGCAAATCTTTGGAAGAATTTAAAAGAAAGTTATGACCAGCAGAAGATGGTTATTCTCCCAAAATTTTATTACAAGTGTATGCTTCTGAGGTTGCTATTTCGAATAAATTCTCAGATGAAATTGTGCGGAGAATATATTACTGATGCTGATACGAGAAAAAAATTCCATTTCTCGTACGTGAAATGTGCTCCTGCAGTAGCAATATGGTGAAAAAGAATTCACAAAGTATTTGAGTTTATTTCCATGCCTCATTACGATAGAATAAAATAACAAGCTATTATGAATCCTGTCCAATTAACTCTGCTCCATTCCCTGAAGAGAATGCGACTACATGATTTTATTTTTGGTCATAGCCGCGGATGTGGACGTGGATGTGAAAGAAACTGTTCTAATTACTATGACCGTAATGATTATAACAATGGCAAGGCTAACAGAAAATATGCATACTTATATCATTACTGGATTATGGATCCATTATTTGAGAATACTCATATAGAGGTAATTGTTCTCATACATAAGTTTAAACAATTATTTTTATATATATTTTTTTATCTGTTGAGTACAACATTAACTCTAAAACTTTGAGCATCATTGTTGATGTTGACCCTAACACTCTCATTCCAAGAGAACCACATACTACCCATGTTGTTTTCACCAGGAAGCTCAAACCGATTTGTTGGAGGAAAACGGAGTGGAATGACTCCATGATTTTCTTCAGGTCACCACAAGGTTTCGGTGATTAGTACCATGTTAGGCTTGTACTGATTCTTCAGATTCCTTAAGGTACGCCCGAAATCTTGGAATCGTCTGGCTACTCCCTTACAATTCCATAGTAGCAGTCGAACCTTAGACTATGTAGGCGGTAATCCAGACACTCTAGGGATACTCCAAGCCATCATGGAAACTTGATAAAAACTACTCTGATTCAAAATTTGACAAGAATGCTCTAGTTGGAATTCCTGAAGTCTTTCAGAAATGAAAAATATAATAGAATTAGCCGAACTATAAAAGAAGTCGTTAGGTTGCCTTGGTCCTCTAGGAAGAAAGTTTCTTCCATAGGAGTTACAAAGAACCTAGACGAATAGAGCTCATCAACAAAAACCAAACGAGGAATTCTTACGAGCTCACTCGGTAGTTCCTCTTGTTGCTCATTCACCATACTATATGCTAACCTATTCCTCCTTCCAAGAGAGGCACCCTCAACAAAGAAGACAGTAGTTGGGGAAGGCATTTTTCTATCGTTGTTTTTTTCTGAATCTCTCTGTTTTCCACCACACAACTCTCCTCCCTTCTTATACTCTAAGCTTAGAAAGCAAAACATCTGTTTTCAAATGTGGACCCTTTTTCTGTCTCCGGAAGGATCCAAGAGAAATTTCGGTGATTAGAAATGTGAATTATTTTTTTCACAAAACTCCAAAGCTTTTTCAATCTTCAAAGATTTACTTTTTTTTTTGAAAAGTTTGCCGTCACATTAATAATTGTTCAACCACTATGTTTTTTTTTTGTCATCAATTATGAGTGGCATATAGTAATTTAAAACTGGTACATAACAGCCTGAAGCTGGCATATAACAGCCTGAAGCTGGTACCAGTCTGAAGCTGGCACATAATTTTTCCTAAGTTATTAAATACATAGTTTGCACAGCCTGAAGCTGGCACCAACTAGAAGTTGGTTGATGAATTTATTATTTGGCATGACCGGTTAGGCCATCCCGGATCAATAATGATGCGTGGAATTATTGAAAATTCATTTGATCGTTCATTGAAAAACCAGAAGTTTTTCAATCCAATGAATTTCCATGTGCTTGCTTGCTAACAAAAAAAATTAATTATTTGGCCTGCATATGATAAGATTGGCCTAAAATCACCAGCATTCTTTTGAAAGAATTTAGAGAAATATTTGAGGATATATACATATGATATGTGGACCATTTAGGTATTTTATGGTTTTAATTGATGCATCGACTAGATGGTCCCAATGTGTGTGCTTATTGTCTTCATGCAATTTCGCATTTGCGCGCTTATTATCACATAAAATGAAATTGCGAGCACACTTGATAATACTGGTGAATTCAGTTCTAATATGTCAATTGGATTTATGGTTGAACATCCTGTAGTTTATGTTCACACCAAAAATGGTCTAGCAGAACCGTTTGTTAAACGTTTCCAATTGATTGCAAGGTCATTATTGATGAGATGCAAACTCCTCATTGTTTCTTGGGGGCTTGCTATTTTGCATCTACCAAACATTATGCGCATCAGACCAACAAATTATCATAAGCTCTTTCCTATTTAATTGGTTCATGGTCACGAACCTAATATCTCCCATCTTTGGACCAATGGTTGTGCAGTATATGTGCCTAATGCTCCACCACAGCATAGTAAAATTGGTCCTTAAAGAAGAATGAGAATATTTGTTGGGTATGAATCTCTATCAGTTACAAAATAATTGAAACCATTGACTAGAGATTTGAGATTTATTTACAGCAAGATTGGCTTATTGTTAATTTTGTGAAAGTGTTTACCCAACATCAGGAGGAAGAAAGTAAGCAGCTGGATCAAGAGATTATTGAAATGTTATATCAATATATAATTTTTGATCCTCGAACAAATCATTATGAACCTGAAGTTCAAAAGGTGTTTCATTTGCAAGATATGATAAATCAATTGCGAGACACATTTACTCATCTAAATAGAGTGACCAAATCTTATATACCAGCTGCAGATGCTCCTATTCAAATTGATGTTCCTGAAGAACAATTAAAGTATGCAAATGAATCTAAAGTACGCCAGAAGCATGAAATAAACTCGGTTCCAAAGATAAAAAAATTTTGATAGAGAAAAAGGAGTAAAGATACAAGATGGCCCTAACGAGAAAATAAGACCTCCAGTAGAGGTTCTAATTAAAAATCCTCAAGAAGAGAAAAATCCTCCAAAAGAGGTTCCTAACACAATTGATAAAGTTCCAGAAGTTCTCAAAAACTCAGGTACCTGATACAGATGAAAATGATGAGATCTCGATTAATTACACAGTGTCAGGAACAAGATGGAACCGACGTAAAATAACCGTCGACGGAATTTTTGCATATAATGTAGCACTAAATATTATGGAAGAAAATGAGGATCATGAACCTACATCTGTTGGTAAATGTAGGCGCAGAAATAATTGGCCAAAGTAGAGAGACGCAATTAAGGCTGTGTTAGACTCGCTTGTGAAGCGAAAAATTTTTCCGGACCTGTAGTCCTTACACCAGATGGTGTAAAATTAATCGGTAATAAATGACTATTTGTGCAAAAATGAAATGAAGTGAGATATAAAACACAGTTTGTAGTACAAAGTTTACCCAACGATCCAGTACTAATTATGAGGAGACAAACTCCGCTGTGGTGGATGCAATTATTTTTCATCATTTAATAAGTCTGGCAGTACATGAAAAACTAGAAATGTGTCTAGTGGATACAACCTATTTTTTTTGGTCCATAAGTCATGACATATATATGAGAATCCCTGAAGGATTCAAGTTGCCTGAAGCAACTAATTCCCGGGAATATACTCAATTAAACTAAATTGATATTTATATGGTTTAAACCAATTTGGATATGTATAGTATAATCATGCATGGATATATGCTTTATGTATTTTATTTAATCAGTGCATGTGTGATTTTATTATTATTGTTATTTTTGTTGATATTTTTTATCTATATGTGAATTTTGTTATTCAGTTTATTTGTGATTTAAATATTATTAGAATTCCTGAAGAATTTTCCAAAGCCATGCATATTTAAAGAAAGAGTTTGAAATAAAAAATCTTGAAAAGATTAGTTTGGTCCTAAAGTACCATATCAGGACAGTTTATCTTGCTAGTAATATAAAGCCTGAAGCTTTTGCAATAAACTTATTAGCAAGATATAACATGAAGCTATTTTAACCTTGTGAGTCCGAAGAGAAAAAAGTTTATTTTGCAGTTGCAAGTCAATTATTTGATCCTAATAAAGCACAGACAGGCATATGCTACTTCTTTATACATGAAGGAACTGCTATATCATGGTAACCACAAAAGATAAGATAGCGATGAAGATGTTTCAACAATAATTCATGAAGATATGTTTGCATTGCCCAATCGAAGGAAGAATACATCAAAGATTAGTGTAAGTGACAACTTGACAGAATTATTTACGAAGTCACTTTCCACTTCATCCTTTGAAAAGTTGATAAAGGAGTTTGGCACATGATGACCTCAAGGCATCAAGGGAGGCCAAAATGAGAGGGAGTAGAATACAGACTGCACTCTTTTTTCCTTCATCAAGTTTTAAGCCCACTGGGTTTTTCTTGGTAAGATTTTTAATGAGGCAGTTATTCTAAAAGCGTATTCTACAATGACATTCAAAGAGGAGTATTGTAAATAGATGAATGTCATTACCTTTTAGGTGGCAGAATTATTATATGGCATGAATAATATATGGATGATAAAACTTCTGCCACCAGTTTGTTTGTTTTATTTTGGGTTGTTTTGCTTGGCACAATTATTTTTCATATGTTGTAAAGAGGCCAAAGAATGGCTATAAAAAGAAACTATGCTCTGCAAGAAATGATTCCTCTCCAAATAGTTCAAACTACATACTATCTTTTATCTCTTTTTCATTCTCTAAATTTAATCTTATAGTCTGTCAATGCCATTATCAATTATATATCTAGCCATTACCAAATTACATATCTTACATATCTTTAATTTTATAACAAAGTGGAGTTTATATAGTTTGCCTCGGTTTTTTTAATCTTGAACAGCAGATAATCATTCCATTCCTGATTCACTGGTGGGCTCAAGACTGCACCACAAAGTGATACTCAATCATCCATTTTTCCCTTATAAAGAAACTAAGCTGATGACTATAATACAACTCTTCCAATGCAGTTTCCACAAAATTCCGTCGTCAGGCTTTCACAGAGCAACTACTACCACACCCTTCAAAAGTTCTTTTTTTTTTTTTTACTCACCGATACGGCCGCCTAACTTGCGTAAATATTTTTAATTTATAACATGCATCTATTTTCATAGACATTTTTTACCAATATATTTTTTGACCATTTTTTATATATAATCATTTTATTTAAAATTTATATTAATTATACATTAGTTATATTTTTACTTTAATTTTTATGTATACATATTACTTATTTTAAAACGTAATTTAGTTATTTTTATAAAAAAAAATTCATTTCTCATTGTTTTTAATAATTTTCTGTAACAAATTTCTCAATTGTTTGTATTAGTAAGTTTAAGTAATAATATTTTCTTTATTTTTGCATAGTGTTTATGTTAATCTACCTTTGTTAATTTTTTAGAAAACATGATTTTTTAATATTGATTAAATAGTATTTTTATTTATTACTTATTTTTTTATACATCATGTTTATTTTATATGTCGTATATTTAATATATAATATTTATTTTATGATCCAAAAAATTAATTGTGTTTGAGTATATATTTTATGAGTTTATCATTTGTATTAGTTATTTCTATCTACATTTATTTTTTGAACATATTTTTTTATTCAATAGTACTAATATCTTTAATTTGTAACATTTATTTTTTTGAAAAAATAATATTATTGTTTTTTCAAAATTTAGATTAATTCTCACTTAATTTTTGACTGTCATTATAATTCTTTCTATAATATTTTAATGCCTAAATTGCTATAATGTCTTCTTTAATATGTGATGGAGTTTTATATATATTGATCATTTGATTATTTTAATATTATACTATTCTGATTAGGAAATTTGTAAAATATTAAAATTATTAGAAAATAATAATTTTTAAGTTTAGAAAATACTTTTATTTTTTACTTTCTGTAATATATTACATAAATGATATTATAGTTCTTATTTTTTGTATAAATTTGATAATTGTTTTGATATTTAATTTCTTATATTCTTTTTATTTTAAAAGGTTATTGTATTCAAAAGTATATTTTAATATGTTGATTTTGTGAGAAGTTCATTCTTTATATTATGGCAAAATTTTAGGGTTTAGGGTTTTGAGAGAAATTCGTTCTTTATACTATGGTAAAAATGGACTATTATATACCTAGAACTAGGCACTAGTCCAATGCATTGAGACGAAGAGGTTCTTTCGTAAAGGTTGGACACAAATGCAACAAAACATGTGGAAATATCGGTTTTGATATTGGGACAGAGTAAAGTATTTTTTTTGATAACTATGTTTGGCTTTGATGTTTTCTTGGTACTTCTACTGAAATTTCATGATTTTTTTTTACCTGTTTTTCGTAGTTTTCAATAATTTTGGTACTTCCGGTGGCCAGCGGATAACCGAAGATATGTGTCCATTTTATGTGAGAGCACATCATCTGGTGGTCCACTCACCCGGGTTCCCCCAATTTGGACCCAAAACTACCAAGAAACCGACCCGTTCTGGACTTAACCATACCAAATACTCCAATTGTATTTTAAAAAAGTGAAACTAAAACTAAAAAAAATTATAAAACTAATTATAAATAAATAAATAATATCATAAATAAGAAGTAAAAATAAAAACTAAAAATTATAATTTTAAAAACTTTAAATAAATATAAATTTTATATATTTATTTTTTAAAATAAAATTGTTATTAAAAAAAAAAAGACTAGCTAGTGGCGCACCTATGTTCTCTTATGGTTTTCTAAACGGCTTGTGACAAGAAGTCATGTTAAGTATCAAATCCGTAGAAAACGATGGAAGGAAAACATTAATGGGAAACAATGTGGAATTTGGACTTCTTTTATAACCAAGGAAAAAGTGATAGATAGCACTTCCTTACCGGGAATTGCAATAGAATCAATGTGGGAAATGTAGTGGTAGACAACCTTTCTAATCGGAAAAAAAGAGAACAAAATACTTGGTAAGGAATTGAGTATAATTCGGAATCAGTTTGGCCTTCTAATCGGATTAGATTTTACGAATCAAAGCTCTATATCTAACTAAATCATATTGGTAGACCCACATTGGTCCAAGTCATAAGCGATTAGATTCCGATGCTTAAAGGAGGTTCCAAGTTCGTCTTCTTGTATGCAGGAAATCTTCACTGGGATACTCACTCACCATTAAGGTGCGCGATTCGTGTTGAATCCGGATTATTGGATTAGTTTGGAAAAGTTCGGTATACTAAATGAGGAACCAAAAAAATAATTAGGATTTCAAACTCAAAATTAGTTTTATATATAACCTTAAAGATGAATGCTTCGATGCTCCCCCTTGATGGGTTATGGACCATACATACTCCCACGTGGAAAATTTTGATAGGGCCACGTGGCATTATTTTCCACCCTAAAAAATAAAAAAAAAATCTTAATAAAAATATATTCTTTTCAATTAGATCCTTGAACTTTTTTACATTACAAAATATTCCCTAATTAATCCTTCATAAATCGTAGCACTTCTCAGTTGAACGATCGAAGGGAAAAAAAAAAATAAAAGACACATTGACTTCTCACCTAGCCCCTGTTCTTCCCAATTAACAAATCCCTAATTTTAGCAACTGAAATTATGAAAACCTAAAGAACAAGCTGCTTAGCTCACATACACATCTACAAAGAGCTGACGCATTACTGGATCGGTCAGGGCATACCTTCCCTGAAACCATGTTTGTTTTGAGTTTAGTTAGACACAAACAGGAAGTACAGACACAAGAAACCTTTCCAAGCGGCAGATACTTCTACTGAAGACATGGATATTTGTTGAAATTGAAGTACACGTACATGTGAGTAATAGGAGTATGCTTGAAAATTGGAAATCTTACGGGGGCACTTGAGTTGCTTTCACAAATGAGAAGATGTGGCCTTCATTTGAAATGCAGTAGCTATGTCTAATGGTTTGGGTGCATGGTCGCATATTGGGGCTTTTAGATTAGGGACAGAAATTCTTGGCTCTGCAATTCGTGGTTGTTGTGATGGAATTGATATTGTAAGAAACGCATTGATTTATCATCAAAAAAAAAAAAGAAACGCATTGATAACCATGTATGGCAGGTGCAGAGATTTCAAGCGTGCCAATACTTTGTTTCAGTCGATAGGAGTTAAGAGTATGATTAATTGGAACTCATTGCTTTCTGGGTACTGTCATATGGATTGTTTTGAGGAAGCGTACACATCCTTTTCAGAAAAATGATGCTTTCTGGGATTATTCCAAATTATGTGACTATTGCAAGCATTCTTCCACTATGTGCTCGGGAAGCAAAGCTGCGACATGGAAAGGAAATCCATTTTTACATTTTGAGGCAGGAGGAGTCTAAGGACTGCTTATTGCTATAGAATGCTCTTGTTGACATGTACGCGAGGTCTCGACAAGTGTTTGAAGCCAGAAGAGTGCTTGATTTAATCAGGAGGAAGGATGAAAAAACATATACTTCTTTGATCTCGGTGCAAAAGTCTGCTGGCTGTGCCTGGATTTATGTTGGTTCTGGTTTTGTCCGCTTTTTGGCTGGGGACATGTCCAAAGCCAATACTAGTGAAATATACTTGTTAGTGGACGGGTTGACAGAACAAATGAAAGATTCACATTTTGATGCTGTGAAACCATTTTGATCAGAGGATGGATTATTGGAAGACATAGACTGACTGTACACTATAGTTTTTGTTGTACATTTGGAGTTGATATTAGCTCTTGAAATTGAGCCAATTTCTCAAACAACCTAATTCTCGTTATTTTGATCCTCTTTTAACGTAATGGTAAATGAGCATTCTTTCCCTGCAGGGCTGAATCATTTTATTAGTGGAGCAGCATGACTTACTTTACCATCAATGAACCATTGCCATCATCTTTTTCTTCACTCACTAGTCTCCAGAAACAACAAGATTACATGGAAGATGCATGAATGGGCAGTACAACAATGCTCAAAAACTAAGTACAGTTGTGTAGCCAAAAAATTGTGTCTGCTTTAGTTATTTATTAATTATATGAGTCTTCCTCCAGCAATCTCTTTCAGCGTGCTGTTAAGCATATGGCTCCATGCATGCTTATGCATATCATATCATATTATGGCCTTTAAAGCCTATAGTGATTAGTTTCTCATGCTAAAATATGGATCCATTCAAGAGATAAACCAATCATCAATTTCAGCATTAACTTGATGTTTGCGGGTTGTTTAATTGAAACAACCTGACAGAAGAAATAGAGTTGATATGAACGAAGAAAAATCAAAAGGGAAAGCCAACAAGGATCCAATCAGCGTTGAAAAGTCAAGTGCTTTATAATTTTGCTAGAATTTTCATACAAGGAAGAAAACTTGAAGATAGGTAACTCAACAGTGATTTTCTGCCAAGATTTAGGGTTTTCCCCACTCTTTTCTCTATATATGGAGCCCCTATACGTGCCTAGGATCTTATAGCCGTCAGGATGCCAGCTCCGTCGTCATCTACGGCCTTTCCGCATCTCTCGGTACTCTGGTCTATCTTCCAGCTGTATGACTTCCTCTCTACTCCAAGTTTCTGGTCGGGCCTGCCATCAAGGCTTCTGAGTGGTCCTTGGGCCTTTAAGGCTTCCCTGGACCCTCTCTACTCCAAGTTTTTGGTCGGGCCTGCCATCAAGGCTTCTGAGTGGTCCTTGGGCCTTTTAGGTTCCGTCATGGGCTTCTCAGCCTCATTTCCAGGCCTTGTGTTAGGCTTCTTTAATGTGGGTATATCATTAGCCCCTCAAGTGAGGAGTTAATTCGGGGTTCTCTTTTCTTTTGAATTTCGAATTAATTGTCACTTGACGATTTATTTGCCGACTTCTCAGGTACGCTTCGTAGACTGGGAGAGAGAGTGTGCCGTCAATCTTCCCTTCGTGTCCCGTGCGTCGCGTGTCCTTTCCCCATGAGTGGTGGTTTCTAGCGGTTTCCGCAGGTAACTTCTCCCCCTCCTCTATTTATTTCTTTTTCTTCTGTTTACTTCATCTCTTCTTCTTCGATTTTCTCCTTCTTTCTCTCACATTTCTGGGTCTCTACTGCTCTTCATTCCTCGGCCAGTTCCTCCATTGAAGTCCTCTCTAACTTCCGGGTATCTTCCTTTCCTTTTCTCTCTTCCTTCTCACCATGGGTTCCCCCCGTGCCCTTGCTTTGAACGAGTCTCAACTCACGGTTCTAGGAGAGAAATTAGTCCCTCAAAGGGAGTATCGCCGACATTACTCCTTAGGTTCTCTCTCTAACGGGGAGTCGTACCAAACTGTTCCTCCCCCAAATCAGTTCTTCATGTTTACGGTCCTCATAGAGGCCGGTGTGACCCTTCCCTTTTCTAGATTCCTAGTTGAGCTTCTGGGTACTTTGAACCTTGCTCGGATCCAACTTCAACCCCTTTCCTGGGTCATTTTTGCTGCCTTTGAAGAGTGGTGTCGCATCCGCTTTGTTAGACCATCCCTCCCAGTCTTTTTTAGGTTCTTCCAAATTAAAAACCTCAAGAAGAGAGTGGGTTCGTCAGATCTGGCTTATGTCTGTAGGTGTTCCAATCTTGGCCACCTCTCTGATATCCCAAAAAGTAATAAACCCTTTAAGAGAGGAGTCCTTAAGATCTAGATCAACTTAGGATCTGTTGAGGAGTGTCTAGAGTTTCCAAATAGAATAACTCCCTCTGACCCTGAGTCTGTTCAATTTGGTCCTCTTTCTCTCGAAGAGGGAGGATGCTACGCAACCCTTAGAAGTGACTTAACCACTCGTTGCCCTCTAAAGCTCGCAGAAGTTTGGGGTATATTTGTTGAAGTCATATTGGGCTCCGAATGTTCTCTTTCTTTTCTTTTGCGTCTTTTCTTAGTTTTCCTTTCATAGTATTTTTAACGCTTTGACCGTTTCTACGTTTTTCTTCAGTTCCCCAGATGCCCAATCCTCCTCTCTATATTCCCGACTAGGAAGAAGAATCAGACTCTGAGATGGCCAGTGAGAAGTGTGCAAGATCTCCCACCTCTTCTGACCTTGCTTCTGACCGTGAGAAGGCATTCTTCAGAGGTCGACGAGGGTTCCACCGGTCTTAAGGCGGTTGCAGGTTCATCCCGCCTGCAACTTATGTTGGAGAAATCTCTTGGTGCCTCTAAGGCCCCTGACATCCCTCCCTCAGGGTCTAGGGTTACTCGTAGCAGCCTAAGAAAGGGTTGGGCCGCGGAACCTCTATTCCTGGGGGGCAAGCGCTCAAGTTCTGAGTCCAACCTTCGCAAGGCTTTCTCCTCCCCAGCTTCTAGCCCAACGAAAGGGGATTCAGCTTTGGCTTCTCTTCAAGAGGGTCCATCTTTGGCCAGGAAGGCTTCTGTAGCCCTTTTGCCAGAGCCCGCCTCTGTGGATTTCATTAAGGAGCTGGATTTTCCTTCTCTGGTCAAAGTCATGGAGGGTCCAACCAACGAGGGTCATCCTGAGCACGCCCTTTCAGCCTTCTGCGAGAGGGTCTTTAAAGATTGTCCCGACCTCCGTGCTAAATACAGGGACAGCATGCCTAACTTGTTCCCCGATTACATCGCCACTCTTGCTCAGGTTGGAATTCTTACTCCCTTGCTTAGTTTTATCCTTCCTTTCTTCTAAATTTTCTTCTGTTTTCTTTTCAGGGTCTCCTCATGGCAAACTCTATTGCCACTTACAACCAGGACCTGTACTGCCAAAAGCAGGCCGCCGAAGCCGAAAGTTCAAAGCTCGCCAAGTCCCTCAAATTGGAGAAGGAGTGCCACGAGAAGTGCATTAAGGACTTGACTTTTGCTTCCTCTGAGATGGGGAAGTACAAGTCCGAGCTGGATGGCACGCGAAAGGAGCTGAAGGCGCTTCGTAAGACCTATGATTCTTAACTGTCCTCACTCCGTGAAAAGAATGCGACCCTGGAGAGGGACGTGGGTGACTTCGTCCAACAGCTCCCCAAATATGTGGAGAGGATCGCTCATTTACATCGCCGGCAGGTCTCTTAGAAGCACCCTGAGGATGATGCCAGCTATCTCGAGCCCTTTGTGCTTCACCCAGGACCACCTTCCGACCTTCCAGAGTTCGTGGATGGCGATGATGAGGATGAGGCTCTCAGCGACTACCAAGAGGGTCCGCTCTTTCAGCAATCCTCTACCACCGCTCAAGGCATTGTTGCCCCGAACATAACTCGAGAAGTAGAGAATGTGGTGATCGATCTGGACCCTGCAGGCAAAACCCTGGGAACGGACGATTCTGCGCCCGTTGGCACCCCCGACCCTTCCAAGGAGGCTTAGGATTCTGTAGTACTTCATGGGTTTTTGTATCCCTCTTTGCGAGGTTCTTGGTTACCTCCTTTTTGTGAACTCTGGATGTTTCCTTCGTATTATGCCCTTCTTTGGACTTGTTTTAATGTAAGCCCTCTGGCCATATTTTATATTCACTTCTCAATTTCCTTTTTCTTTTTCTTGAGTTTAAGGGCTATGACCTTTGACCGCCTCACGGGTCGTTTCCTTGGCGGCCCAATCGCTCAAGGTTTGTTTAGGGTCTTGCCTTGTCCTTTCCTTTTGAAGGACTTAGTAGTTTTTATAGATCATTGGTCTTGGCCACCTCATGGGCCAATTTTGTTTTATTGGCTGCCTTATGAGCCTTTCCGTATTGGGCTTTGTTATGCGAGACTCTCCTATCTAAACCCTAAGTTTCCTATATGGATGCATGAACGATGATAAAAAATAATGTGGATGTCGTGCAAAATGTGAGTGAAAGGAGATTTCATTGATAACTTTCATCATTGCTTATCATTCTCATGGCTTTCAGCCTTGATTTTTATACATTGGCTTCAGGCCATCTTTTCGTTTCCCAGCTCCTCAGGCCTACTCTCTATCCAGCATAAAGAATAACTTCAAATTCTGAGAGTTCCAAGCGTGGGGCAGCAGTTTTCCATTTTTTCCCTCCGAGTGGTAAGATCAAATCCTTAAGGTTCTAGACCTCACTCTCTGGTTGTGGAATCTTTTCGCCTTCATTTTTTGCACCATGTCCCTCTGATGGGCTTGCTCCCTGACCTCTTCGAGCAAGTTGAGCTCCAGGCCAATTGATTCTTCATTAAGACCCTGATCGAACCTATTCGTCCTTATAGTCCAGAACCTCATTTCCACGTGCGTTACTGCTTCCATACCATATACCATCCCGTAGGGAGTTTCTCCGGTGGTGGATCGCTCAGTTATCCTGTACGCCCATAGGACTTTTTCCATTCTATCTGCCCAGCTTCCCTTTGCCTTCCCGACTTTCTTTTTGATGCCTTCTAAAATTATCCGGTTAGCTACCTCAGTCTGCCCATTTGTTTGAGGATGGCTGACAGAAGAGAATTTGAGCTCTACCCCTGCCTCTGCACAGAAACCTCTCAGCTCCCTACTATCGAACTGGGGTCCATTGTCTGTTATGATAGTATAGGGTACCCCAAACCTGCTGAAAATATTTCCCTTCAAGAAAGAGATGACCTTTTCGGTCGTTGTCTTCTCTAAGGCCACTACCTCTATCCACTTGGTGTAGTAGTCTATAGCCATAAGAGCATACCTCCTCCTTCCCTTTGCAGACGGGAAAGGACCCAGAATGTCCATCCCCCACTGCACAAAAGGCCAAGGTGATTCAATGTGACATATTTCCGTTGGAGGGCACCTGGGTATCCTGCCATGGGCTTGGCAAGGAACATAGTTTTTCACCAACTTCTCAGCTTCTTTTGTTAACATAGGCCAATAATACCCACTCCTCAGCACCCTTCTTGCCAGAGATTTGGCCCCAACATGCATACCGCACACAACTTGAAGGATTTCTGATAGCACCTGCAGCCCCTCCTCTTCTGTCAGGCATCTTAGGAGGGGACTGTTGTCAAATATTGAATGAATGGGCCCATCCATGAGCTTAGCCCGTCAATTACCATGACTGCAACCTCTGCATCCACCGAGGGTTTATCCAGCTTCTCAATCAACACTTGCGGAGGCCATTCCAACTTCTGTTGCATGAGCATCTTTGATAGGGCATCTGCATGATGGTTTTCTGCCCTAGGAGCATGTTTCACTGTAATCTTCAACCCTTTCTCGGCCATTTCATTCATCACCCCCTGGGCCTTTGTCAAATATTTCGCCAACTTGGCGTTTTTGACCCCAAAGGTTCCTGCTATCTAAGAGACCACCAACTGACAGTCTGAGCATACTTCCAGGATTCCTACCTATACTGCCTTTGCCAAATTTAACCCAGCCAAAAGCGCCTCATACTCTGCCTAATTGTTGGTGGTTTCAAAGTCAAGCTTCAAGGCGTATTGCACAGTATCTCCATAAGGACTCTCCAGTATAATTCCTGCCCATGAGTCGTCTTTGCTACTAGCTCCATCCACAAATAACCTCCATTGTGCCGTAGCTATGGCGGAGTTTTTTGGTTTATTTTCCTCTAGATCAAATCCTGCCCCCTCAGCCAAGAAATCTGCCAGCGCTTGAGCTTTAATCGCAGTTCTTAGCTTAAAGTCGATTTCATATTCACTCATTTCCACGCTCCATCTCACCATTCGGCCTACCACCTCTGGTTTGTGCATTATCTTCCTCAAAGGCTGATCGGTGAGTACTATCACCCTATGTGCATGGAAGTACTGTCTCATCTTTCTTGCCGACATCACCACAGTATACACAAATTTCTCAGTTCTTAGGTACCTCAACTCCGGACCCTGCAACACCTGACTGGCAAAGTAAACTAGATGCTGTATCCCCGACTCTTCACTGATCAACACCGAACTTATAGCACTCTCATAGATTCCCAAGTATAAATATAGCTGCTCTCCCTCCTTGGGGCTGGAGAGGGTGGGTGCCTGAGTCATGTATTGCTTTAAGTTTTCAAATGCTTTCTCACACTCCTCTGTCCATTCAAAATTTCTTGCCTTCCTCAAAGCATCGAAGAAAGGCAATTCTTTTTCCGCTGCCCTTGATATGAACCTTTTGAGTGCTGCCAGTCTCCCTGTCAACTTCTGCATGTCCCTCACAGTCTTTGGAGTCTGCATTTCTACTAAGGCTCCGACCTTCTCAGGATTTGGCTGGATTCCCTCTATGTTGACCATGTACCCCAAGAACTTTGCCTTCTTCACACAAAAGGAACATTTTGTCGGATTAAGCTTCATTCTATACTCTTTAAACACCTCAAAGACCTCTATAAGATACTTGATATGCTATTCGAAAGTTCGGCTCTTTACCAATATGTCATCCACATAAGCTTCCATATTTCTTCCCAAAAAGACTGCAAACATCTTGTTCACCAAATGCTGATAAGTGGCCCCTGAATTCTTCAATCCAAATGGCATCACCATATGGCAGTAAGTGGCCTTATCAGTGATAAAGGAGGTTTTCTCTTGATCTTCAAGGTGCAGCGGTATCTGATGGTACCCTGAGTTAGCATCTAGGGAACTAAGATACTCATATCCTGCCACAGTATTTACCAATCGGTCAATATTTGGTAAGGGGTAACAGTCCTTCGAGCATGCCTTGTTCAAGTCGGTGAAGTCCACACACATCCTCTATTTTCATTAGCCTTTTTCACCATCACCACATTGGCCAACCACTCAGGGTAGTATACTTCCCTTACAGCCCCCGCTTTTTCTAACTTTTCCACCTCCTCTTGTATTGCCTTGCTCCTCTCAGGTGCAAATCTCTATTTTTTCTGTATCACTGGCTTCGTCCCCTCCCTAATGTTCAATTTGCGGCAGGCCACAGCAGCTGAGATTCCAGGCATATCTGCTGCGCTCCAAGAAAATTCTGCCTCAAAAAAATGTAGCAACCCTTCTAGTACTCTAACTTCCTCTTCACTCATAGAGATCCCATGCCTAGTCTCCCTCTCTGGTTCCCTTTGGTGAACTGGGACCCCCACCATTTCCTCGGGTTCCATTCCCTTCACATCTTTCTCCCTCACCTACGACTCTTCCACCACCAGGGTTTCCATCTTCTCTTTTCCCTTACCTTCATTCAATGTTCTCCCCAACGGGGCACCTGCTAGATCCAAAGTGCTCAATCGTCGAGCCAAGCCCTGATCCCCTTTAACCAAGGCTACTTCCCCGTCAGTTGGGAATTTCATAGCAAGATAGCCATGATGCAGGGCAACTCCGAAGTCGGCTAGGAAAGCTCTTCCTAAGATAACGTTGTATGTCGTCCTTGTCTCACACACAATGAACGTCTGCCTCTCTTCTTGGCTGAGAAGACTCTCCCCCAAGGCTATTTTTAACTCCACACTACCTCTGACCACCAGCTCCTTTCTCCCAACTCCATACAACGTGACTTTGGTTCGCTCTGATCTCCTCTTCGCCTCCCCCAGCTGCTCAAGCACTCTGGGTTCTATAATATTATAAGCACTCCTTGTATCCACCAGTATCCTCTTCATACTATACCTTTCCATCACTGCCTCTATCACCATCGCATCTCCATGAGGCATCTCTACCCCCTCGGCGTCTTCTAAGGTGAAGGTTATGCCCTGATGTCTCTGTTTTCCTTCTCCTACCAATAACAGGGTCCCCTCCGGGCCTTTTCTTTTCCTGCAGCCGAATGGAACATTGCCTTCTATCACATGGATGGTGCCTCTGAGTTCTCCCTAGGCCCCTTCAGGTCTCCTCTGGGTCCCCGCCTCTTGGCCGGTCCTCTGTCTGGCCTTATCAACAAATTCCTTCAGGTCACCTTCTCAGATTAACCTCTCAATCTCCCTTTTCAGATTATTGCAATCCTTTGTGTCATGCCCGTGTCCTCTGTGAAATCGGAAATAGGGCACTTCACTGTCCAGACTCTGAGGGTTCTGCATGGGTCTAGGCCACCTTATCTTTTTCCAGTGCTCGCTCGACATCACCGTGAAGATCTGTCCCGTCGAAGTATTCAAGGAGGTGAGAGGAATAGGTTTCGGCTCCTTCCACTTTCTTTATGTGGGCTTGCTATCCTTCCCCTCAAAGTCCCTCCTTTTTCTTCCTGTCATAGCTACTGCCTCAGACCCTTAGCGTTCTTTTGAAGGACCTCCTCTTCTCTCCTTTTCAACTTTGGAATCTCTCTGGGCCGACCAATAATCATCATCCTGGCGAATAAACTCCTCTGCCCTCACGATCAGTTGTGCCATATCCTCTGGTGGCTTCCTCGAGAGAGATTTCACCATGTCTTTGACCCTGCACCCCTTCTTGAGAGCCTCCAGAACTATTCCCATGTTACAGTCTTTCACCTTCATGGTTTCCCTATTGAACCTTGTCACACAGGCCCCTAGGGTCTCTCCTTCCTCTTGCTTGATGGAGTAGAGGTAAGCCGACTTATGCTTTGGTGGAGCGCTGGCACAAAATCGGTCCACCATTCTACCCGAAAGATCTGTGAGGAGGTGACAGAACCCTTTGGGAGGCTATCGTACCAATCCTGCGCGTTCCCCCTCAGGGATAGCTCCATCATTCTACACAAGATGTCATCTTCACTGGTCTGTACCCCTTCTGTGATCTTTACGTGCGCCACATGCCTCACAGGGTCTGTCTCTCCCTCGTAGGGGTCCAGGGCCAGCATTTTGAACTTTTTAGGGAGCCGCCGTGCTGTTAGCCCCGGGTCAATGGTGTTAGTGCTTCTCCACTTCCAAGATACCTTTTCCTCCGAGATCTCTCTCTCCGATCTCCCTCATTCGACCCTCCTAGTCTCTCGATAGCCCCTTTCATCTCGGATCTCTCACTGCCTATTCCCTCTGATGATCCAAAGCCGTGAAATCGTAGGGAGAGTGAAAGGTTTTTGGCGGCTCGGCCTCTTCATCGTCACTCTCCCATTCAAGCTTCCTCCTTGCACTCATGGTGGCACAATCCGGCTTTTTGTTGGTTTCCCACAAACGGCGCCAATGATATAAACGAAGAAAAATCAAAGAGGAAAGCCAACAAGGATCCCAATCAACATTGAAAATTCAAGTTCTTTATGATTTTGCTAGAATTTTCATACAAGGAAGAAAAATTGAAGATAGGTAATACAATAGTGATTTTCTGCCTAGATCTAGGGTTTTCCCCTCTCTTTTCTCCATATATGGAGCCCCTACACGTGCCTAGGATCCTACAGCCGTCAAGATGCCAGCTCCGTCGTCATCTACGGCCTTTCTGCATCTCTCGGTACTCTGGTCTGCCTTCCAGCTATATGAGTTCCTCTCTACTCGAAGTTTCTGGTCGGGCCTGCCATCAAGGCTTCTAAGTGGTCTTTGGGCCTTTAAGGCTTCCTTGGGCCTTTTAGGTTCTGTCATGGGTTTCTCAGCTTCATTTCCAGGCCTTGTGTTAGGCTTCTTTAATGTGGGTACATCAAGAGTCACTTAACTTATCCCTGCCGACGACTAGAAAAGAGATCCACGAGAATATTGCAGTAATGACAGCTGCTCTCTTATATAGTTCCAAAACCAAGGGATTATTAATATCCAAATTTGGTCATAATTAGCAATCCATTTTCTAATTTTTTCCTTCTGTCACAATAAAGAAATTCTCACGAGTGCATTGAAATTTTGGTGCATGCTGCATTGCTGATGAGATCCTGTCTATATGTACCTAAAAGGTAGGATTACAGTAAGGGAAGCTGTTTTACGAATTGGGGGATACATTGTCACCTCAAATTAATCCAAGACATTCAATTATGCCTGGAAGGGGTGGGGAAGAACTTGTATACAATCACTTGTTTGAACAGCAGAAGACAATACACATGTATGTGTACTTCTATTTCAACAAATATCTATGTCTTTAGCAAAAGTATCTGCCGTTTGAAAAGGTTCTTGAGTCTGTACTTCTTGTTTGTGTCTAATTAAACTCAAAACAAACATGGCTTCAGGGAAGGTATGCCCTGACCGATCTAGTAATGCCTCTGATATGGAAAAACATAGAGAGAAAATAGAAATTGCAATAATCTCTCCAATTTGCCATTAGTTTGTACATAAATATGGACTCTATATTTATAGAGTCAAAATACACTGTAACGTCATTTCAAAGCAAGCCTTGAGTTGGCTACACTTGGCCTCAAGTTCCTAGTTTTATGCCATGATTTAAGGGGTTGTCATGGCTTCTTGAGCAAGTCGTGCTTGGGAAGCTAGATGACGCGAGGATCCCGACTTGAGCGGCCGTGGAGCTTCCTTAGGGAAGTCATAGGGAGTGTCTTGTGCTGGTGCAGGATGTCTCGAATTGGGCTTCCGCTTTGGGTTCTAGGGTTGTTGTGCAGCTTCCAAGGGAACCCTAAGTCTCGGGACCATCGTGGAGCTTCTCGGGGAACACCTTGGTTAGTATGGACTCATCTATTTCGTTTGGTTACCTGGGCCATCATGTAGTCCAGTTTATGGGCTCGGGGTTTATCGGGTCCACTAATATTTTAGGCCATATCACTAGCCCCCTAAATGGTTGAATCTTGGTACAACTTCAGGCATTTAAGTATTTATGGCCCTTTGGATGTCATCATATTTAAGTAAAATGCCTTGAAGAATACTGCCTCGTTAAAAACCTTATCATGAAAAACCCAATGGGATAAAACCTGATGAAGAAAAAAGAGTCCAGTCCTAGAAAGATTTTGAGGGTGCAATGGCCTATTCCTTCTTGTAAATTTTTCAGATGTTGGTGTGGGAATCATCTTGTTAAGCTCCAAAGTGACATGCTGAATAATGGGTTCTGACTCGGTATGTGGCTTTCCGAACTGAGGTATATGTACTCTTTTCAACTGCTTGGGTAGGTACCCTTTTTGGTTTGTGAAGACCCTCTTTAAGAGGTGGACGGCCTTTTAGGCACCATCTGATTAAGTGGCGCTAGAAGGAGGGCATCCATAAGGACATTGGTTACTCTGAAAGTATATTTGTGAAGACACTTCATCATCCTTGATAGGATTCGAACTTCTCTTGCACCATTTGGAATCTTCGGGTAGCACTTCCTGCTTCCAGCTTCGTCATTTAGAGTGATTGCTTGGGGTTCCTAGCCTTCCTAACATTGGACATGGCTATGGATTTTGAGTGGAAACATGACAAAAATTATTCTTCGTGATCTTCAAGGAATCAAACACCTTGTATGAGTTTTGGTGAGGATTTTCTCAGAGGGTAGCTGTTTTTCTCTAAGCTTCCCGCGAGTGGTAGTCATTTGTTTGCACTTTAAGTGTGTGGTTTTGGGGAGCTTGCCCCTTCACTGCTTTGGCTCTAAGTTGGAATAAGTTTCTCCGATTAAGGGGTACTATTGCTTTTGTTATCATCCTTGGGCACCTTACTACTTTCATTTGGAACCCCCGTAGAGTTTTGGTTTGGAACCGCTCTATAACTGATCCTCATTGGGCACGTCCTAGCTTTCATTTTGGGACCTCCCTAGGGTCTTGTTTGGAACCATGCTTGGGGGGATCTTCGTTGGGCCCCTCCCGGCATTTGTTTTGGAACCTCAATGTGTTTTTTGTTGGGAACCGCTCTACGGTTTATCAACGTTGGGCACCTCCCGGCTTTTATTTTGGACACTTAAGTATCCTTGTTGGGAACCACTCTATGGGTTATCTACGTTTGGCACCTCCCGGCCTTTGTTTTGGACCCTTAATAGGATCTTTGTTGGGAACCGCTCCACAATTTATCTACATTGGGCACCTCCCGGCCTTTACTTTGGACTCTTAATAGCATCTTCGTAGGGAGCTACTCCACAGGGTTATCTACGTTGGGCACCTCCTGGCCTTTGTTTTGGATCCTTAATAGGATCTTCGTGGGGAACCACTCCACGGGGTTATCTACGTTGGGCACCTCCTGGCCTTTGTTTTGGATCCTTAATAGGATCTTCGTGGGGAACCACTCCACGGGGTTATCTACGTTGGGCACCTCCTGGCCTTTGTTTTGGGCCCTTAATAGGATCTTCGTGGGGAACCACTCCACGGGGTTATCTACGTTGGGAACCTCCTGGCCTTTGTTTTGGACCTTTAATAGGATCTTCGTGGGGAACCATTCCACGGGGTTATCTATGTTGGGCACCTTCTGGCCTTTGTTTTGGACCCTTAATAGGATCTTCGTGGGGAACTCTCCACGGGGTTATCTACGTTGGGCACCTCCTGGCCTTTACTTTGGTGATCATTTTCTGAAGTGGAGCCTTAGCATTAGGTGCCTTATCAAGAAAAAAGCGACCCTTGGTGCTACTTTGTCATTCTCTGGAATGGCTCATAGGCATTAGGAACCCTGTTTAGCGAAGGGCTGCCCCAGATGCAGTATAGGTAGCTTTGTAGGTGGACACATTGGCCTTATAAGCTTAACCTATTTTGCATCTGTTGGGGCGTCTGAAGCCTTTGGGAGCCATCTTGGGGCATCTTCCTGGTTTTCATCTGCAAGCAAGTTTATGGAGGCTTCCTTCTTTTAGGTAAGCTTACATATTAACTTGAGTTCAAGATCACCAATTTGTGCGTTAGCGTTCCCAGGGCCTTTTGCATTTTGTGGCACGACTATGGGCCTTTACGTTGTATGGCTCCGATGGGGCTATTTGCTGCTTATGGTGTTTGTTCTCAAGTTTCATCCTTGGGTTTCCCCTTGATAGTAGCCTGTCATTACTTGCTTTCAGATCTTCCAGGTTATCGTTAGGTAGCCTTTGATGGTGCATACTTGTTAGGCAGCCGTCATCAATTTCGGCAATGATCAAACATGGTGGTATGTTTGAGGGGATTTTAATCTTCCTCCCCGAGAGTTTGATGGTGTGGCCTTTGATTTCTTTTGGACGCTCTCCTCCTTAAAGCCCCCGGCGCTGGGGGTGAATGCTTCCCTAACTTTGGGTTTTGTAAATGATCGTCTTGTTTTGCATAGATCTTCTTGGACATTAGCTATCTCCTTTATGTTGAAGCTTCATAGGGCATATATGGCCATCGCAGAAGCTTCCTGGAACCTGATCCCCTCAACAGGATCCTCAAGTGCTCCATCCATCATTTCAACAGGTGTACCTTTTGATCTGTGAGAAGCCCCGTTAAGAGAAGAGCATCCCTTATGTTAGAAGCCCGTTAAGGGATTGCTACTGTTTGGATGCTGTAGTCCATTGAGAGATGGCTCATGCATTTTTTGCGCCTCATGGGAGTCTTAGAGGGAGTTCCCATCGTGGGGGTACCCTTTGGAATGTTGTAGCCAATTAAGAGATGGCGTATGCATTTGTTGCGCCTCATGGGCGTCTTAGAGGGAGTTCCCATTGTGGGGGTACCCTTTGGAATGCTGTAGCCCATTAAGAGATGGCTTATGCATTTGTTGTGCCTCATGGGGCCTTAAAGGGAGTTCCCTTCGTGAGGGGTACCCTTTGTGATGCTATAGCCCATTAAGAGATGGCGTATGCATTTGTTGCGCCTCATGGGCGTCTTAGAGGGAGTTCCCATCGTGAGGGTACCCTTTGGAATGTTGTAGCCCATTAAGAGATGGCTTATGCATTTGTTGCTCCTCATGGGCGTCTTAGAGGGAGTTCCCATCGTGGGGGTACCCTTTGGAATGTTGTAGCCCAATAAGAGATGGCTTATGCATTTGTTGCGCCTCATGGGCTTCTTAGAGGGAGTTCCCTTCATGAGGGGTACCCTTTGTGATGTTATAGCCCATTATGAGATGGCTTATGCATTTGTTGCGCCTCGTGGGCATCTTAGAGGGAGTTCCCATCGTGGGGGTACCCTTTGGAAGGCTGTAGCCCATTAAGAGATGGCGTATGCATATGTTACACCTCATGGGTGTCTTGGAGGATCCGGATCTAGTAACCCCAATTAAGGGCGGCCCTTCTGTATTCATTTCTACGTTCTTGAATCATCTCGGGGGCAGCCTTTAAGGCTCTTTTGGTGTCAATAGACAAGTCTCAGCGAAGCTCGAGAGAGTGTATCAGATTGCCCTAAAATCTTCGTTGTGTTTGCTAGCCTCTTTTGGAGGTCTTTGGATTTGGATCTCACTCGTCATTATGTTTGGATCCATCAGCACTCCAATTTTGTTGTATCATTGTAAATGGGTGCTATCCTGGCACAGGCACTCAAGTTCCCTCTTCGTGAGTTGGGCATTGCAAGTCTGGGGAGCCAGAAAGGAAAGTTCCTCTCCTTGCCCCTTTTGTGACATAGCTTCTTGGCATTTTTTATCTTTTATTTGCAACATTTCTTGTTGAATTATTAGACATAGTCCCTGGGCAATTCTCCTTCGCCACGTTGGGGATCAAGGAGGTATTGATGTCTTCTTTTAAGGAAGCACGAATTGGGAACCTCTGTGCAAGCATCCCTTCCAGCTTTGGGAGGGAAGATATGGATCTACGCGGGAGCCTGTCCTATCAGCTTTGTGTATCTTCATAGAGGATGAGTACCATCACCGTACACAATCATGCTTCTCAGGTAGTTTACTACCATTGTACGGTTGGGATGTGATTAACATACTAGATGGGAATCGAACTCCTGTCATGTGTGTCAAATATACGATATGGGATTTCTTCGGGAAGCTCTTCAGCTTCCTGTTCCAAGTCAAGGGTGAGAGCATCCCCAGCTTCGGGATCCTACAGGTGAAACTTGGTGGAGCTTCCGCATTGTGTATGAGATTGCTTCAGGTACTGCTTTAGGGTCCCTTCATAGGTTCCGCTTCAAGGTGTACCTCGAGGTACCGGCTTTTTTGAGTACAAATTTGTCCCCGACTTTTGGCTTCTCCTCAAGGGGCCTTTGGAAGGATCAATCTTCGAACATGATAATGTATATGAGATATCACAAATATTTTGTTAAAAGCATCATTAGAAGTACTGTATGTGAGAGCTATCGAGTAACCTCTTTGCGTAATGACTGTGCGCATTTGCAAATAATCAAGTGATATAATGACAAAAATTATAACAAATTGTTATGATTCTCATGTAAACTTCGTGTTGTATGTGTGACAGGAATGGGAAGTAACCATTTAAACTACCCCATGACATTTTTGATGGACAAATTAGCATCAGATTAGCGTGTCGAGCCACATTGCAAAGGGTGACATGTTTAACAAGTAATACTAAGTAATCATGGGGTGATTGTAATCATGGTATGACTGCATATATTATAATGAATGATCATGATGTAATTGAACATATTATAGTGAACATCACAAAATATGGTTACTGTGTTTAGCTTGCTGCCATGATGAACTTGCATTTTCTCGATGCATAAGGTACGAAAGCATTATAACAAGGCATTGTTAATATTAATAAATTTAGTAGACTAACGATTAAAGTCACGTGCATCACCAAGTATGTTTTAGCACACACTAAGGAGGCACAAATAGAACTTAGCAAAGCTACAATAAATAAAACCAAAAGCCATGATGTCAAGTATGAAAATACTGTAACGAGATTAGCAATACTAACTGGGTGGTCTCATACATGCAACTTCACACATTGCGATTGTCAACGAATACATGGAAAGTTTGCACAATAAAATGATAGTGATTATAATCATGTGTCATTATTCTCATGCACACACTTAATGTGTAAAATAATGAGAAGGGACAATTTAGCATTCTTCACGAATTAATATCAGTTACGAAAAGTGAGCATTAATCTTATCAAATAGATCATATGGCATGTAGATATAAGCTAGCATGTGAAATGAATAAACGTATCAATGCTAATAGTTCAGGATGCAATTTAACACATGATACTTTTGCAATTAATGCGGCATGTATGGCATTAAAATATAAGGAACCCGGATTTTGGATCGTCGGATATGGTTGGGCTCGAACTTTTCTTCTGTTGGGCCTATTGGTCTAGTAAATCCTCCATTGGATTATTGGAGTTTTGTGGGCCGATTTCAACCCATTTGGCTGCTTTGGTTAGGCCATGAAACCCTATCATTCTTTCATTTTCTTTCTCCCGTTTTTTTTTTTTTAACTCAGGCGGTAGTGCCTGGATCTAGGTAGATTGTAGTCCAGCGATGCTACGTCGGTGGTCACTTGAGCACGAGCCAACCATGAGAAGTCGTTGGATCCCCTTTTTGATTGAATCACTGAGACTTCTTTGTTCGTTGTTGAACATAGGTCAAATTATTGTGTGCTTGATTTTTTGTTGTTGATGAACTCGATTTGTTGATGGTTTAATGCACCATATCAAGCTGTTTTGCTATCGTTCTTGCTCATCAATGTCCGCATCTACATTTGCATCTCCTTCAAAAGGATTGCATCTCCTTCAAAAGGATATCGTGGGGAACCTCTCCGGCTCCCACTATGGTCGCCAACTGATATGGAAAAATATAGAGAGAAAATAGAAATTGCATTAATCTTTCCAATTTGCCATTAGTTTGTACATAAATATGGACTCTATATTTATAGAGTCAAAATACACTGTAACATCATTCCAAAGCAAGCCTTGACTTGGCCACACTTGGCCTCAAGTTCCTGGTTTTATGCCATGATTTAAGGGGCTGTCTTGGCTTCTTGAGCAAGTCGTGCTTGGGAAGCTGGATGACGCGAGGATCCCGCCTTGAGCGGCCGTGGAGCTTCCTTAGGGAACCCATAGGGAGTGTCCTGCGCTGGTGCGAGATGTCTCGAATTGGGCTTTTGCTATGGGTCCTAGGGCTGTTGTGCAGCTTCCAGGGGAACCCTGAGTCTCGGGACCATCGTGGAACTTCCCGGGAAACACCTTGGTTAGTATGGAATCCTCTGTTTCGTTCGGTTACATAGATCATCATGTAGTCCTGTTTATGGGCTCGGGGTTTATCGGGTCCACTAATATTTTGGGCTATATCAGCGTCAGATCTCTGTAGATGTGTATGTTAGCTAAGCAGCTTGTTGTTTAGATTTTCACAATTCCAGTTGCTCCTAGGGATGCTCATGGTTGATAACGATGAGAAGATTTTTTTTCTTCAATCGTTTAAAAGTGAATAATTAGGGATTTGTGGCGGAATAACAAGGGTAGGAGAACTCAATGTGTCTTATATATTTTTTTTTTCTCTTCAATCGTTTAACTGCTACCAAGGATTAATTAGGGTCCATTTTATAATGTAAAAAAAGTTCAGGATCTAATTAAAAAGTATATATATTTATTAGATTTTTTTAATTTTTTGGGGTGGAAAAAATAATGCCACGGCCTTATCAAAATTTGCCACGTGCGCATTCACCTTAAAACTTAAAACCCTAGTAGAGAAATATATAAAGGCGAGACGTGACAAAAACTACCACAAATCAATTACTTCCACATTTTGTTCCGAATGGCTACACCTAAATCCTCATTGAGATACTTACTCACCATATCTAGGTGCGGGAACCAGATTGAATCCGGATTAGTAGATTAGTTTGGGAAAGTTCCGGATACTTAATGAGGAATAAAAAAATATTATTGATTAGGATTTCGAACCCAAAATTAGTTTTATATATAACATTAAAATTTAAAACCCTAGTAGAGAAATATATAAAGGCGAGAGGTGACAAAAACTACCTCAAACCAAACAAATCAATTACGGCCACTTTTTTGTTCCGAATGGCTACACCTAAATCTTCAGTATCAAATCCATCATCATCCATGGAGGATATAGACGATGATTTATTGATTGAAATCCTTGGCCGAGGGTTTGTTTCTCCAAGATTTGCTTTTCAAGGTAAGTTGGTCTCCAAGCGTTGGCAGTCTCTAATCTCCAGCCCATTCTTTGAAAAGCGATGGAAGGAGCTCCACAGCAGGAATCCACATCCCATCGCCATCGTCACCGACGTCTACTTTGTCTCCGGCGGCGGCTGCAGGGTTGATCGTAGGGATCACTGTATAATAAACTGCGTTGGTAAGCATCCATTATTCCAATCCAAGAAGAAGAAGAAGAGATTCGACTTGGGTTTCCTGCCTTGTGTCAAGCCTGGAAGGGACTCCGGGGGAATCTATATTCACGTTGCTGCCACTTGTAATGACATGCTCTTATGCCATTCCACCCATCCGGAGGACATGAAAGACAGAGTTTATTACTTGGTGAATCCATTGACGAGGCAGTGGGTTGCTCTTCCACCCTTTGATGAGAGATACTCCTTTTTAAGTGGGGAGGCTGTAGGCTTGGTGTGTAATATTGATGATGAGAGAAATTATATGGTGGTGAGGATTCATAAAGGAAAAGATGATCAGTCCACTTTCCCTTCCCTTGTTTTCTCTTCTGAAACAAACACATGGGTCGCTGTAGAGGTATCAAACCCGACGGAGGAACTTTTCTTCTCTTATTTTGTGAGCAAGCACTCCTATAGTATGTTTCCTTGGAATGGTCTTCTTTTGTTCTTAAATAACAGCAGATGTCGAAGTATTCTAGCTTACAATCCCATGGAGCCAGTGATATGCCATGTAATTCACTCCCCACAAGAGGATGATGTACCCAATACTGATACCATTGTTTTAGGCTTCTGTCAAGGGTCTTTGCTCTTACTCCAACAACACGAGTATGAGCATGAAGATAGATTGTTTCTGAGGATGTGGGAATTAAAAGACTACAAGAAAGGAGAATGGAGCTTCAAGTATAATCTCTTCTATGATGACTTCTACACCAATGATGCCCGTCCACTAAAGGAAGTGGAATTATACCGTTGGACGTACATATTCCCTATGGGTTTGGACCCGAATGAAGAAGGCATTGTTTACTTTCTTCCAAGGTTTTGAAAACCGGACCGGCCATTGAACCGGCGAAGGGGATGTTCAAGGAAAACCGGGGTTCAACCAGGGTTCAATCAGGGTTCAACCGTTTTATTAAAGTATATTAATTTTTTAAGAAAACGGTCAAAATATATTCATTATAATAATTTTATGGTCACAATTGAAGTCATTCTCAATATATACTAAAATTTATGTAAAGAAAACACTAATTTGTAATAGTTTAGTTGGTTATTGACTTTAAATATTATTAGGAGGTCAAGGGTTCAAGTCTTACTCTCACCATTTTTAAAACTTTTAAATGAAAAAAAGAGGTTCAACCGGTTCAAAACGGTTGTGTAACAGGGGGGTTTTTTCCAGTGAACCGGACCGGGGTTTTGCTGAAAAGGAGGTTGAACTGGGTTAACCGGACGAACTGGTCCGGTTTTGATAACCTTGCTTTCTTCATTGCTATAGCCCTGTGGATCGTATTTTCTCGTGTAATTTTCTCACCAAATAAGTCAAACTGCTCCAAAGCAACAAATCACCTGACAAGGAATTTTGGGATTTCCGTAATATGTTTCAGTATGTAATACCGCACGAGTGGCCTACACATATTCCTGTGCTCCCTCAAGGTGCCAATTAATTCTCCACAGTATTTTCTGTTGTATGATCTAGCATGAAAGCACAAATATCTGATGTTACGATTTGCCGTGAAGAAATACCGTCCTTATGCCCAATAAATGGATTTCGAAGTGATGAAGATGCAGTCAATTGGTCCACAACCTATTTTGTTGACTTGTTTAATTTTAGAATATATGAAATTACAAGATTCTGGTGTTAGAGTAATAAACCCAAAACCGGTCTTGGGGCCTCAACCATCAGCTTAAGCTTTTGGTTGAGATGGTCACTTGACATGGTAGCGGAGCCATAATGACCAAACGGTCGCGTGTTCGAATCCCCACGCCTCCCTCCTTGTCAAATTAAAAAGCACAAGGTATAGACGGGCCTGTGCAAGTTTCAAGCCCAAAGGGCTTTCACTTGAGGGAGGGTGTTAGAGTAATAAACCCAAAACCGGTCTTGGGGCGTCAACCATCAGCTTAAGCTTTTGGACATATTGTAGATGAAGATGTTGTGAATAATGTTTGTACTTCCAAAATCTACTTCCTCCAAAATTGTGCATGTTCTGCAGGAGTCTCTCTGTCTCTGGGTCATGAAAACTAAAGAAAAAGAAGATGTGCATGTAAAAATAATAAAAAAAAAGTAGAAAAGATAGTACATTCTCCTGGTTTGATTCCTTAAATCAATTATTAAATGAAGTTTCATGTACACACAGTCGATGAATACTTGTAGGCTGTGAACGTCTGGAAAGGAACTCCTCTCTGATTTCTGTACTGTTGACTGCTTGTATTAATAGATTCGATGATTAGCATAAAAAAGAAGGGCTTCCTCTGATTCATGGAAAAGGTTCATGGCAATTACAAGGTGATGACAATTCATCCAGGAACAAGAAGATCATCAGATGAAGACGAGGTTCTTTCATCCGAATTAAATAGATGGAATATGATAGATGTAATGTACCACAACAGGGTAAGCTCAACTTTGGCTTTCTTCAAGATTTGACATAGAAGTACGATAAAAATGCTATAATATGTTCTCTTGGAATGGAATTTTGTTTTTTTTTTTTTCTCAAATAGAGGAGGTTATCAAAGCATTCTTGCTTATAATCCTCTACAGCCAGAGAGATGCTATATAATTGATACCACTAGAGAGGATGGAAAATCCACAGATTCTATGGTTTTTGGGGTCTGTAATGGCTATCTTCGATTTCTGCTGCAGCAAGGTAATGATATATTTTTTTGGAGTATGGGAATTGAAAGACTATGAGAAAGGAGACTGGAGCTTCAAGTATAATATATTCCCCGATGAGTTCATCACTGATGATGCCCGTTAGCTTAACTTGACCAAAAAGATACAAACTTGTAGTTCCAAAGTCTACTTCCTCCAAAATTGTGCATGTTCTCCAGGAGAAGTGAAACTGTTGGAAGAAAACAAATCAATGGATTTGATTTCTCGTGACAATTGGGAAGAAACCCATAATATGTTTCAGGTTGTAATACCAGAGTGGCCTATCCATGTTCCTATGTTACCATCTAATTCTCTTTAGAGTATGTTCCGGATAATTTCTTTTCCATCGTTTAATTTATCTGTTGTATGGCATGCTGACAGTTTCATTTTAGGAGAGGAAATAAAAAATCTCATTTGCAAGCTACTGTATCCTGAGATTCAAGTTATGATAAAAAATGCTGAGATGAAAGTATTTTCCTTAAGAACTATTCTGCCGCAAATTTAGGGCTGAAAATGAGCCGAGCCGAGTCGAGCTTTTGATGGCCCAGGCTCGGCTTGTAAAAATTTAACCAAGCTCAAGCTCGGCTCGTGTTCGTCTCAATCCTAGATACCAAGCTCGAGCTTGGCTCAGGCTCGTCACAAGCTCGGCTCGTTTAGTAAGCCTTATTGAGCTGTAAACGAGCCAATAATTACAAGTTAAGGTCATGAAAAAAAATATATCATAATTAATAATTTAACTAATCAACTATATCAACTATTATATCATATAAAATTAAAAATATTTTATTAATGACATAATGATAGAAATATTTATTAAAAGATGATAGATCTATTATATTCAACAAAACTTAAAAATGTATCATCATTCGAGCTTCAAGACTTTAAAATAAAAGTTGAAATAAAATGCATTATATGCTAATTAAGTTATTTCAGTTTGTTAATTATGACCTAGTTAAGTTATTTTATCGTCTAATGTTCAATCTAATATAATATAATTTATTAGCTTAATTTTTTTAAGAAAACATGACCAATGAATCTCTCACAAGTTACTTAATTGACCTAAATGAGCCAAGCTCACGAGCTAACTAGTCGAGTTTCAGCAAGCTCGGGCTCGGCTCATTTAATTTCGAGCTTTTTATAGACAATTTAGGCTTGGCTCGTTTCCTTAACAAGCTAGGCTCGAACGAGCTATTATCGAGCTAGGCCTCGAGCCGTCGTGAACAGCTCGGCTCATTTGTAGCCCTAGCCGCAATTGTATTGGGCCTTGTCCCAATTTTCAATTTCATACTAGTTACACGGTAGGTATAACATTAAATGGAGCCATCCATTGGGTATTATTGCTTTCGATATACAGAGTGAACAATTCAGGAACATCCCTTTGCCTGATAATAGCAATAGTAAGACGTATTGCATTCCCCTCAATATTTCAATCCGAATGGAAATCCTTGTGGGTATGAGATATGGTCAATGAAAGAGTATGGAAAGGGTGCTTCTTGGACTAAATTAGGTTTTACTGTCACATCCCCTGTACCTTGCTTCAACTAGCTTCGGATTTGTAAGGTGATCCAAGGGGAAATAGTGATGATCACACAAGACGACCAACTGTTGAGGTTCAATTTGGATGGCAAAATGCTTTACTTTGGTAAGAACTTCAGGGTCTGTCATGCAGATAATTAATAAACAAGTGGAGGATTTTAGACTAACCATGTACTATTGTCATAGAAACATTTCAAGCATAAAATTGGCGTAACAGGCAAAGAACTGATATTTATTTCAGTTAGAACTCCTTGAAAGGAAACTATTGGTTACATTCCACTTAATATGAGACGCCATTAACCAAATGGACCGAGTACTCCAAACCAAAAGGGAAAATAAAGGCAATGCCGCCTGGTTCTCTATCACCAGACAGGGCACTTAGTTAAAGAAATACTTCCAAGTTTTAGATCAATGCAAATGCAGAATGCAGAGATCATAATTGAACAAACAGCCTCATGTTGCTAAAAGTTTACAAGTCTGCCAACCTCCTCAAATAATCTCACTAATATTTGGTTAGACAATATATGATGAGACATAGGAAATCTAAGGGCGTAATAGAACATTGGTAAGTAAACAAATCCATGCTCCAGTTGGTTGACAAATCATGGGGCGTATTAGAACCAGTGATTCATCTGAAGAGTTCTTAACTTGAATCTCAATAATTATTTCACTTAATAACAATTCTAATTGAGCCCTAAAGTTTATCCCATATTAATTGTCGGGCCAGATACGTGTACTAAGGGTTTCACAATTCACACAACATGACTAATTAGTACTTTGTTGTTTGAGTGACTGGTGATTTTAGATACAGAGGTGTAGCCCAGATACAGAACTGATTCGTGAGAATTTTTACGGATTAAAGAGTTGAATGGCGAAGGAAATCAAAACCATAAACGGGAAACACTTAATAGTCACAAACGTGGGGTTGGTCCAGTGCTAATAAGTGACTTCCTTAAGCAATGATGGTTCGGATTCGAGTATTCGTACAAGCAAAAACAAAAAATCCTACAGGGAGACTTTGGCAGCATAATCTAGTTCGTGATCCGAGTCAGATTGTACTAAATATTCTTGTTACCAAGTATTTATTAGATTACAAAACGGGTTTTTGGATTTTATGGGCCCCCATGTTTAGGGGTTTGGCCAATTATATACCCAGATATTTTTTGGGCCGGGCATATACCCCAACTTTGCATGGGCAGGCCAAACGTGAACACTTGGTCAGGTACCTGCTGACGTGGAGGGCTGCCTGAATTTGGGGCTTGAGAGACGTTTGAAAACGACGTCGATTTAGTGAGTTGGTTGGACTTGTCAGATCCACGTGTCTCAATGGACCCAACATGCTACCATCCCTGTTTCTTGACTGAACCGTCACAAAAACCTTGCGAATACAAAAAAAAACCCACCAAAAAACCAACCCTACAACCGGTTTGAACTTTTAGAGACATCCGCAATTAAAATATAATAATAATAATAATAATAATAATAATAATAATAATAATACATTGCAATTCGATACCCCCAATCTGATAAAATCCCCAACGACCAAGGCCCACCACCACCCCACCACCATTGTCGCCACCACTCATCGTCGCCACCCCTATCCAACCAATATCTGCCACAATTAGTGCTAAAAAGCTAAAACCCAAAACATTCAAGAAAACCCAAACCAAGTAGAATCCCTCATGTCCTCTCTTTAGAAACATTCTTCCTCATCATCGTCAACTGTTACGAGAAAACCGTAACCGCAATAACAAATCAAGAACAAGAAGGTAAAAGGAATCCTAGCACTCGAGGAGAGTCACCATGCCGTGTCTTGTATTCACAATTGTTTAGAATGAGTAATGGTTCTGCTTACAAAAGACTATTTATGGGACCCAATACTAACTAATGAAACGACACTTCACTCACTAATGAACCTGATACGACATCGCTTAATCTATTAGTGTCGTATTAGCACTCCCTCCTTAAAAAACTCAGGCTAATTCTAATACAATTTCCAAGTAGTAATCTACAGAATTGTCTACAACTACCAACAGAAGCACAAATGTAATATGTAGAATTGTCTGCAACTACCACAAATTCACAAATGCAAGATATTCAACATCAACATCAAACACAGGTAAGGAATTTGCAGCAGCTAAAACAGGACCGGGTGCCCATTTATGTTGAGAAACATGGAATACATTATGCACTTGAGAATCAGGCGATAATTCCAATTTATAAGCCACTTCACCAACTTTGTCTAAGACTTTGTATGGGCCAAACCACCGTGGCGACAACTTCATATTCACTCTTCGCTGCATTGATTGCTGCCTATAAGGTTGCAGCTTCAAGAAAACCCAATCACCAACATCGAAAACCCTCTCACTATTGTTCCCATCAGCCTGCTGCTTCATACAGTTTTGTGCCTTCAGAAGTTGTTGTTTCAAAACTGCAACGGTCTCTTCTCGGTCTAAAAGCTCCCTATCAACAGCTTCAACATCAAAATCTCCAGGTAAATAAGGTATATGGACCGGAGGAGCAACGCCATATAGTGCCTGAAAAGGAGAGCACTGGAGAGTAGAATGATATGTAGTATTGTACCACCATTCAGATAGTGGAAGCCACTTAGTCCATGACTTCGGTTTAGAAACTGTAGCACATCTCAAGTATTGCTCTAAACACCGATTAACAACCTCCATTTTTCCGTCAGTTTGGGGATGATATGCTGAAGAATAACGCAAATCCACACCCTATACCCGAAACAGCTCACACCAAAAGTTACTCAAAAAAACTGGGTCGCGATCGGACACAACCACCTTAGGCAGATGGAGCTTAACCACATTGTCCATAAACAATTGCGCCACCAAAGAGGCAGAGTACAGGGGAGGTAAAGCAACAAAATGAGTATATTTTGTTAGTCGGCCGACTACCACCATAATAAATTGTTTCCCTTCAGATTTTGGCAAGCCCTCAACAAAATCCATGGTAATATGAGTAAAAATAGAATCTGGAAGAGGTAATGGTTGCAGCAACCCTTTCATATTTGTTTTGCTTGCATACTACACAATTCTGCACAAATTCCCGCACCTGCTTGTCCAACACCTTCCAATAAAGCAAGGAACAAATTCTTTTAACCGTAGGAGTGACACCCGAATGTCCCCCCCAAGAGCTGGAATGAAACAACTCAATAATTCGCAGCTGCAAAGACACATCGCCACCAACAACTAACTTGCCTTTACGTCGAAATAAGCCATTCTTCCATGAATATTTTCCCCCTTGAGGAAGGCTGGTCAATTGCAGCTCCTGAATCTTGGTCTGCACTTTAGAATATGAAGTCCAACTAGCTTTAATTTCTTGCAACAATGCTGAATCAAGATTAGCCACCAACATAGATTGGATTTCAGAACTAGACATCCTGGATAACGCATCTGCAGCAACGTTTTCATGCACTTGTAACAAATTTCATAATCCATTGCTAGAAGTTTAGCCAACCATGTAGATTGACTAACTGTAGTTAAATGTTGCTCCAAAAGATACATAAGGTTGCGATGGTCTGTGCGAATTATAAAATGACGGTCTAAGAGATACTGCTGCCACTTCTCTACTACAAACAAGATAGCCAATAACTCCTTCTCATAAACAGATAAAGCCTAATGTTTAGCTGAAAGGGTGCGACTCGCATAGGCAATTGGAAGCCCCTGTTGCATTAAAAGTGCTCCAATACCAGTTCCTGAAGCATCCGTTTCAATCACAAATGGCTCATTAAAGTTGGGAAGAGCTAAAACAGGTGCAGTAACTAGAGCATGCTTCAACTTATCAAAAGCATTTTGTGCAATAGAATTCCACTCAAAGTTGTCCACCTTGGTAAGATCATTCTGGGGTTGGGCAATACTACCAAAGTGCTTAATAAAGCTCCTGTAATACCTAGCCAAACCCAAAAAACCACGCACTTGTTTAAGTGTTTGTGGAATTGTCCAATCTACAACTGCCAAAATTTTTTTAGGATTTGTTTCTACCCCATTTGCAGAAATATAGTGGGCAAGATATTCAACCCTCCTTGTTCCAAAAACACACTCACTTAGCTTCAAAAACAAAGCATGAGCTCGCAAAATATCGAAAACTAGCTGCAAGTGATGCAAATGCTCCTCTATAGACTTGCTGTAAACCAAAATATTATAAAAAATATCAAGACAAACTTTTGGAGAAAGGCTCGGAATATCTTATTCATCAAACTCTGAAAAGTGGAAGGAGCATTCGTCAACCCAAAAGGCATGGATAAGAACTCCCAGTGGCCATGATGACTGCTAAAAGCTGTCTTATGGACATCCTCATCAGCCATCCGTATTTGGTGATGACCAGACCGCAAATCCAATTTAGAAAACACCTTGGCACCATAAAGTTCATCAATCATCTCGTCAATAACAGGGTTAGGGTACCTATCTTTGATCGTCTTACTGTTTAAGGTGCGATAGTCAATAGACATTCGCCATGTCTTGCCTTTCTATTTCACCATAACAATTGGAGATGCAAAAGGGCTATTACTTGGTTGTATAATGCCATTAGCCAACAATTCATCAACCATTTGCTCAATAGCATCTTTTTGGATCGTGGAATGTTTACATGGCCGTAGAATAATGGGAGAGGTTCCATCAACCAATGTAATCTTATGCTCATGGCCACGTGAAGGCGGTAAGGACTTAGGTGCTTCAAAGTGATCCTTATACTGCTCCAACAAAGGCTGCAAGCTTTGCACTGCTTCAGGAATTAAATCTGGAGTGTCAACTGGAGGAGGAGCATGAGCCATCATGATACTGCAGCATTGCATCGGCACTAAATCATCAACATTCTACAAAACTTTCCCCAATTGTATAACATCAATTTCTGATAACTTGGAATCCGGTATCCCACAAAAATCACCTTCTCATTCCCTTTCCAATATGTGACCTGCAACTTCGAAAAGCTCCACAACAGATCCCCTAATGACTCCATCCAATCAGTGCCAAGAACCATATCATAACCACCAATATCCACAATGAATACATCAAATATATAGTGTTGTCCAGCCAATTTCCATGAAAAACCTTGACAAATAGAATCACAAGTCAAGAGAGTTCCTCCAGGAATGGTCACAAACTGTGAAGGAATGGGAGTCAAAACACAACCCAACCTCTCTACCGTTCGACGATCCAAAAAGGTACTCAAAGCACCAGTGTCCAACAAGGCACAACATCTTATTATCACAAGAAATGCGCAACCGCATCCTCTTTCCCCCGACTGAACCTGACAAAGCAAATGTCGACATCTTCTGGGTAAATTCTTCAAGTTCCCCACTGTCCACAGGGTGCACTGAATAGACAACTTGATCTCCCTCTAACTCCACATCCGGAATGGAATCCTCACCACCAACCTGGACTAAGAAAAATTGTCGTTGTTTGCATCGATGGCCAGGTGTGTAAGTATCCTTACAATAATATCATAGGCCCTTTTTTCGCAAGTCTTCTCTCTCTTTGACATCAAATTAGGGCCAACTCGAACAGGGTTCTTAGTGGTAAGTAGCCTAGAAGAATTAGAAGGCTTAGAAGTGGTCACTGAAGCTGTAGGCAGCAAAGGACAACCATTAGCACCTGCAAAGGATTGCGAAGGGAAAGTAGCAAGAGAAGCTGAAGGCACCAATGGCGGGGAAGCCAAAGGTGGAGAAGCACCACCATAACCCAAGGCTTCATAAATTTTAGCAATACTGTACGCTTCTCGAACATTTCGTGATCGCCATAATAGTACATGTAGTGCTATATTAGGAATCAAGCCACGCAGAAAAGCAGTAAGAGCAACTTCTGGAGCAACTTGGGCACAAGAAAGCAAGGCATCAAACCTCTCCAAATAAGAATCCACACTGCCTTCTTGCTTTAACTCCATTAGTGCAGCCAATGGATCATTAAAAGCATTACCCCCAAATCGTTTAGCTATAGCAGAAGCAAATTCCGACCAAGTAACTAGGAAAAGATAAAGCAGGCCCTACAAGGTGACGAACAGCTAACTAAACACATTGATCATCGGGCAAAGGATCCACATCAAAGTAATTGTAACAACGATAAAACCAATCTTGCATTCCTGTACCATCAAACACAGGAAAGCCCAGCCCACTATAAGCAGAAGTACGACTAAAATTCACAACATAATCAGAATGCAAGGGAAGTTGGACAGAAGGTATAGTACCAAGTGAACTAGAGTAAGGCGTCAGAATACGTATCGAAGGTACAGAAGAAGAAGTAGCCACTCCAGAAGGAAACAATGGCACAGAAGAAGGTAGCGCCCCCGAAGACAAGGGTGGAGGAAGAGACGGATGAGATGGTGCCTCCGTGAAGACAGATTGAAGTGGCGATGGAAGTGGCATAGAATATCGACCCATCTGAAACGGAAAACCATAGATTGGACCTAAAACCCCCACATTAGAAGGAGGAACCGGTGGTGGAATAGAAGCCAGAGAAGAAAATGGGCCTGAACTCATCACTGTCGAAGAATCAGCAATCGTCACACCAAGAGCCGGTGGAGCAACTGAGCTTGTGACCACCACACTCGGCCGTGGCGGTGGTACCGAAGTGAGCAATCGATCAAGCTTACAGGACAGAGAATCCACCGTGGATTGAAGTTTCTTCTCGTTATCCATCATCTAATTCTGTAACTACTCAAATCGTTGGTCCGCCGCCGTCGATTGGGACTTCAACGCCTCCTCAACGAACTTGCGAACGTCGGCGTTCACCATCGTAACCACCACGAATGGCGTGGGTTAAAGAACAGACGGCGCCACTGTTATGAGAAAACCGTAACCGCAATAACAAATCAAGAACAAGAAGGTAAAAGGAATCTTAGCACTCGAGGAGAGTCACCAGGCCGAGTCTTGTATTCATAATTGTTTAGAATGAGTAATGGTTCTGCTTACAAAAGAGTATTTATGGGACTCAATGCTAACAAATGAATTTGATACAACATCACTTAATCAATCAGTGTCATATCATCAACCCACTCATCACCTCATGCCCATCTGGCCAGATATTTGGTATCTTCTTTGTGTTTGGTTGGGATGGTGCAGGCGTGAGTATTGTGGCTGGGATGGTGCAGGCGTGAGTATTGGGGCTGGATTGTTGGATTGTTGGTGCTAATTTTTTTTATGAATTTAGGAATTTGGATGCGTGGCAGCGAGCGAGTGGAGAAGGGTGGGGAGCAAGGGGAGTGAAAAGGGAAGAGAATGGATGAGGTGGTGGGGATGTGGAGAGAGGGAGGAGGGGAAAGATGGGTGTATTGGTGGTGGTGGGGTGAAGGAGAAAAGGAGCAGTGATGGCAAGGAGGAGGAGGAAGGAGATGAGAAAAAACCAAGTGAAAAGTGATGGCGCGGAGGAGGGTGGAGATGAGAAAAAACGACCAATTGAAAAATCAATTTATTGGGGGTGGGTTTTCCATGGTTGCGAGTCGGGTTTTCCATCGGGTTTTAGAAGGGTTGGATAAAAAATCCGGGTTGGTAACATACAGGTCCCACATATACACGTGGATCTGACGTGGCAACTTAACCCGCTAAAACGACATCGTTTTGAAATACTTCTCAACCCTCAAATCCAGGCAGCTCTCCACGTCAGCAGGTACCTGACCGGGGGAGCAGGTTTAGCCTGCCCATGCAAAGTCGGGGTATATGCCCGGTAAGAAAATTGTCGGGGTATATAATTGGCCAAGCCACTAAACATGGGGCCATAAAACCCAAAAACCCATTACAGATCCAAATTTATTAGATTACAGATTCAATTGGTTGAAGAGTGATGGTCTATGGACTTTAAACCCAAATATTATGGCCCATGACCCATATATATAATAGCTTAGGTGGCTATTATTTCATACCAGAATGTTTTATGAATATCAACCCTAGGTTTGCAGCGATATATAGTACTTATTTCAACCAATCGCCACCCATCCAAAAGACTCACCCAGGCTCACCCATCCACCATAGCTAGGTGGTTGAAAATAATGAGTATAACGGAGTAGGATCTCCCGCTGGATGTGATTCAAGATATTTTGGTTAGAATTCCATCTAAATTTGTTGTACGGTTCAAGCTTCTTCCCAAACAATTTGGTGATCTAATCTGTAGTACGAGCTAGATTTACCAAACGCAGCTTAAACCATGTCCACTCCAATAATAACAAATCTAAATACCTTTTCCACACAGGAATTGTGATTCCATGATCATGGATGTAGTGCATCAAGTGGCCTTGTGGGAGGTCCATTAAATTAGCGTATGATAAGCATTATCTAACATAGCCTAGCTGTCTTATCTCTTATTGTGATAGAGTTGTAGTTCTTGTACACTTTTCTAAACGCTGTATCTTGTGAACTATATACAATCAATATATAATACATACATGGGCTACGTATTCGTTACCCAATTCTCAACATTCTTAGACTTCCTATTACACATCTATATAGTAGCGGAGCTACCCTGCTTAATCACATAAACCCTAGAATTTCTTACTGTAGTCATGGCCTCTGATTCATCATCCAATACTAGTTCCACTACCTCGGGCTCTCAGGGCTCCTGCACTAATAATTCTGTTCTCAATCCTGTCGCTGCTTTTGTGCAGCTGCCTGCACAAAATCAATATTTGAGCGACTCTCATCATTCTATTACTATCAAGCTTTCTCACACCAACTATTTGTTTTGGTGCGCACAGATCGAACCTTTATTGGCTGGTCAGGGAGTACTTGGGTATGTAACTGGCTCTTTCCCTTGTCCTTCTCCAACGGTCCTGAATGCTGTAGATGAAGCACAACCAAATCCAGCCCATGATCTCTGGATTTAGCAAGATCTGGCTATCCTGAGTAGCATACATTCTTCTCTTGATGTTGCGCTCTTTCCAACAGTTGTTGGTAAAAAAAAATCTAAAGAGGCTTGGGATGCTCTTGAATATTCTCTTGCTTCCTCTAATGAAGCTCATCGCATGACAATCCACTCAGCCCACCAACAATTCTCTCAGCACCTGATGAGCCGGTTCTACAATACTTGAATCGTGCCAAGTGATTTTTGAATGAGCTTGCTGCAAGTGGCCAGGCTCTACGTCCCACTGATTTTCAGATCAGTTTAATTTTGGGGCTTTAACCTGATCTCAAAATTTTTTCCACCATCGTTATAGCTGGTCTTGAACCATTATCTTTTGCTGAACTCCAGGGTGCTTTGATGAGTTATGAATTTCTCCACAATGATCCCCTCAAATCGATAACTCTTGATCAGCATGCAGCCGATCAATCCAAAGAATTATCTTCTCCTGCTGCTCTGTCAGTTCATGTTACACAGAGGCATCAACAGCAATTTCAACCACCTCAGAGGGGTGGTCGCGGACGGCATGGCCGCGGACGAAACAGTCGCAAATTTAATCAGGATTCCTATCGCCCTAAGTTTCAGAATTGTAACATACTAGGGCATACTGCTGCGAACTATTTTCAGCAACATTCCAATGTCTCTCCCAGTGAATACAGTCTCTCCTGCTTTTCCTCCATACTCTGCCAGTCAGTGGTTTCCTGATATTGGTGCTAGTGACCATGTGAGTCCTGATCAGCATAATCTCCATCCATTTACAGAGTATTCTGGCAATGATTCGGTTCAGGTTGGTAGTGGTCATGACTTGCGTATTGCGGGTGTTGGTAATACTTCTATTCCCTCCTCTTCCCAACCCTTACTTTTCAATAATATTTTGCATGTGCCATCCATTACAAAATCTTTTCTTTCTGTGCAACAATTTTCCAATGATAATGGTGTGTTTTTTTAGTTTCACCCGAATTTGTTTTATGTTAAGGATTGCAACACCGAGATCATACTCCTTTTAGGCAGGAGTAGTAATGGCCTGTTCTCCTTCAATTCCTCTTCCAAACCCACTGGCCCTCAGGCGCTTTCAGTTACACAGGTTGATGCAGAGACGTGCCACCGCAGGCTTAGGCACACTCACCTTCAATTCAACAACATGTTTTTCATAATTTTAGTCTTCCTATTTCATCCGAGTCTCGTTTTAATTCTTGTGCTTTCTGTCCGTTAGGCAAGTCTACCCGAACTCATTTGTCTTCTGCATTTACTCGTGCCAATAACCCTTTGGAATTTATTTTTAAGGATGTTTGGGGTCCTGCCCCGTACTCTAGTGTTTCTGGTTCGAAGTATTACGTGCTTTTTGTGGATGATTTTAGAAAATATATGTGGTTTTATCCCATTTTGATGTTTATGATACCTTTCGCCAGTTGAAAGACAATTTGAAACTAAAATAAAATATGTCCAAAGTGATTGGGGAGGAGAATATAGGTCTCTTCATAGATGGTTTCAAACCTGTGGCATTACTCATCGGGTTCAATGCCCTCACACTCAAGAACAACAAGGCTCAGTTGAGAGGCGTCATCAGCACATCGTTGAAACGGGCCTCACCTTAATGGAAACTACTGAAATCCCACAATGTTATTGCACTACAAAAAAAATTGTCAATCTACGGGACTTATTTTACGGGAGGTGGCGCGAACCCTCGCAATTCTCTATATTTTGAGGCAGTTTTTTAACCTCCCAAAAAATAATTGGACTTGCAGCGGGTTTGACCCCCGCAATTAATTTTTTTTTTTCCCTAACTCCTCACAATTACTCAAACTATCTATTTCTTGTTAAAAAAAGAAACCATTAACTCAACCATCCCAATCGACCTCTATCTTTAAAAAAAAAAAAAAAACTTAGCAACTCTGCGGATCTCTCTCCGCCGCCACCGCCACACCCACCTCTCTCTCCTCTGCCAGCCCCACCTCTCTCTTCCTCCTCCTACCTTTCTCGTTCTCCTCCTTCAGCTCTCCTCTCTGATTCTCCTCCTTCAAAAATATCTAGGATTGCCTACTATGCTTGGTCATTATAAGAAAGCAATATTCTCATAAGTATCTGATCGTATTCATAAAAAGATGAGAGGCTGGAAAGGGAAGATATTATCCCAGGCTGGAAAGGAAATTCTCATTAAATCAGTAGTTCAAAGCATCCCTACTTCTTTTATGGGTTGTTTTCAGCTTCCATTCTCTATCTGTGACGAGCTTGATCGCACTACAAGGAGGTTCTGGTGGAGTCATAATGCGGAATAAAAGAGGCATTCATTAGGTTGCTTGGCAGAAAATGTGCCAATCTAAGAAACAGGGTGGGCATGGTTTCCGTCAGCTTGATCTTTTTAATCATTGGCATCAAGATCAGATCATCTCCAATTTTTCTTTAAGCGACTCCAATACTATACTGAACAATCCTTTGAGTACAAGTATAGTTTCGGATTTTTTCTGCTGTTCTTACACCCCCAATGGAAATTATTCTGTCAGGAGTGGCTATAATTGGGCTATTTCACACAGGTATATGTTGTCGTCTCCTCTTAGTGTTTGGAAGTATATTTGGTCTTTCATCCTCCCTCTCAGAGTCCATCACTTTTGCTGGCAATTTGTCCATGGAACTCTTCCAACTCGGCAACTATTGCACTCGAGGTACATCGACGCCATCGGAGACTGCCCTCTATGTTCATAAGAATCGGAATCAGCTCTTCATCTCTTCCGGGAAGCTTTTTCATATTACCCTTCCCCACTCTACTGCTGATTCTCCTTTCGATTGGTTCATTGAGCTAACTGACCAGCTCACCACAAGCGAGATTGAAAATATGGTCATTACACTATGAGCGATCTGGGGAGCCAGAAATGATTTGGTTTTCAATACAACTACTTTTGATCCCTCCAGGATTGTACTAACAACTAGCTCTATGTTGCTTGACTATTACTTCTTCTATTGATGGCCTCTTTTTTGTGCTTGAGGATGAGCTCCAAGCAGGACTGTTTGCTCTACGAACACTTCACCAACAATCCATTCCCCAATTCAATTACATTCCATTCCCCAATTCAATTGGGAGACGGACTGTCAAACCCTTGTTCATAGTTTGCAATCTCTTACCTTTCCTAATACTAGGGCGAAGTGTTTTTTCCATAATTTTCTTTCCATTGTTTCAGATTTTGCTTCTTGGTCAATTAGTTACACACCTAGATCATCTAACCAACCTGCTCATGATTTGGCAAAGTACGGTCTTAGTGAAGAATCTAATTTCTGGAACCAGGAGGTTCCTCCTCTGTAAGACATTTATTGTTGCATGATCTTTCCTTATGCTCTTGAATAAATTGTTGGATTCTCAAAAAAAAAAAAAAAATATATGAAAATTCGTTTCTGTGGTCTATGTAGATTTAAAGCCTCGTAATCTTGCCTCTGAAATGCAGTGGGCTTAATTAATTTTGGACGAGCATGATTCATCGTTACTTGCCAAATCAACCGTGAACCTCAATAACTTAAAAACCGCTGATGATAACTTCTGGATTTCGCACTAATTATTCAAATTGTCTAATTGTCACAGCATTGTTAATTTATAATGGGTTCTGCAGTGGATGACCTTAGCTAGCTATATCTCTCAATTAGTCTTAACCATGTTTTGGTTCATCTTCTGCTTTAGTTAGAGTTCATTGGCAATGACAGAAACGCTATAAAAAATAGTCAAAACAACGTATACAACCCCAAACAGAGCAGACTAGGCCAGAATACAGTAGAAACCAGCTGAAGAAACCTATCCATAAAATCTAATGTTCCAGAAATTGTACAGAAAACTAGTGTAGATACACTGGAATCTGAAGAAACCTACACAAGATGTAATGTGCCAGAAATAAAGAACGAGGCTTTAAATTGGTCAAACCACATAATCTGAGCTTAAGATCAGCATAAATACCACACGTAGAGCAATGGAAATGAGCAAAATCTCAGCTATTATACAAGCAGTCCAACCAACTCGGAGAAGCATGGCTTAAATACCATTCTTCTAGAAATGAGTGCTCACAAAAATTCAGAATCCGAACTCCTTCCAGTTTTGGAAACACCGCAAAGTGAGAATAAACGAGACCAAATAAGAGCAGAAAAAGTGCAACGAAAAAAATTTTGTTTCCAGCTTTTTCCAGTATTGATAGCAAAACAAACATGAAGTATCGGATAATATTCCTCAGCCGATATCAAGTAGCCAACCTGTCTGAAATTGCAAGCCAATATAATAAAACTATGCTTCGCTAAAAAGCTAGCAAACCAAAAGAATTTGTCAGAGATTTTCTTCTCTTACAATGAAACTAATTAACTGGCCACTAGTGGGAAAACTAATTATGAGATTTTTTATCTTCTCTTACAATGAAGCTATCAGCAACATATAAAAGAAGTAGCAAGACGATAAACACCTGAGAAGAATAGTTAATTGACACCTGATGCAAGCACTGCAGGAACTTGTGTAGGCCACTCTGGTACTATATACTCAAACATAGTATTATATTCCTCCTGATTGAGACCAACCCTTTCATTCTCAGGTATTTTGTTGCTGTCTAACAGTTTCACTTGTCTGGTGTTTAGATTGCACGAGAAAATATGATTCACAAAGCAGTAAGGCCGATGCTGGTTATCAAGTTCAAAGCGCCAAGACTGAGAGCGATCATAAACTAAATAGCTATGAAGAAAGTAAACAATGCCTTCATCATTCGGGTCCAAACCCAAAAGTTTTATATCCGTCCAGGGACCTTTTAATTGGGGTAGCAAAAGAGCATCATTGGTGTCGAACTCGACGTAAAAGAGATTATACTTGAAGCTCCATTCTCCGTTCTCGTAGTCTTTTATCCCACATCCTAAGAAACAATTTGTCTCTTTCATCATATTTGTTATCGTTGTGTTGTTGCAGTAATCGAAGCGACCCGCGACAGACTCCTAAAACCTCACAGTGAATGGTTTTGCCATCCTCATCAGGAGGGGTGTCAATTACATGGCATCTCTCTGGCTCCATGGGATTATAGGCCACAATACATTCTTATGTTGGCATGAACAAAATCCCATTCCAAGAAAACATATTAAACCTAATATAGGAGTTATAAGAGGAGTTATATCTGAAGTTGGGAGGATATGGTACCTCCATGGTCACCCATGTACTGGTTTCAGAGGAGAAAACTTCGGCCACGAACAGGCAATGACCACTTCCTTCATGACTTCTAACAACCCTGTAGCCGATACTATCATCATTATCATCATGACTCAGTACTACCAGACCTACTGCCACGTCTTTCGTGAAGATCGGGTATGTCTTGGGGAAGGGTGGAACATCAATCCACTTCCTGGTCAATGGATTGCAGAGATAGTAAACCCTCTCTTTCAAGTCTACGGGATGGGTAGACTGGCACAAGAGCAGGTCATTACACGAAGCAGCAACGCGAATATGGGCTCTCCTACCACGCCCTCCCTTTCCACGCCTGAAACAAGGCAGAAATCCCAAGTCGAATCTCTTCTTGTCGGATTGGTAGAGTAATGGGTGGTGCATGCGGCCAACGCAGTTTAAGATATAATGGTCTGTGCCCCGAGTAGTCTTCTTGCAGTTGGTGACCAGCGTGAAGGGCTGCGGTTGATGGACAACACCCCCAGTACGGTTCTTGTTATTGTTGATCTCTTTCCAACGCTTGACAAAGATAGGGCTGGAGATTAGAGAATTCCAACGCTTGGAGACCAACTTCCCCTGAAAAGCAACTCTACAAGACACGAATCCTCGTCCAAGGATTTCAACTAATAAAGGATCATCCATATCCTCCATTGTTGAAGTCGAAGATTCACCCGCAGTAGCCATTTGAGACAAATTAGGGGTGTGAAGTTGTTGGAAAATGTTAAGTGAATCTTCACCTCTAAAATAATTTCTAGCGCCGGCTCCAATTTAAAACATAAAGGTTTGATAAAAAAAAGGAAAATTGTAGGGTGATTCTATGGTGCTCCATAAGTATCATAGTCCTTCTGGATTTCCTTTTATATCGGGATATAACAATTAAAATTAACTTTAAAAATTTATAATGCTTGTTTTATTTTATAATATTTGTATTTAATTGTAAACATTGAATATTATCTTAAATTACATTTTACAATTGTTAATATTAGTAGGTTAACCTATCAATTATTACTTGTTTAATAATTTTATAATATTAAAGTGACACCTAATAAATTAAGATGAGTCTACTTGTCAAAATCAATTTATTAATTTTAAAATGATAATTCAATCGTTCATTTATCAAGATCGGATTTCTATGATTTGCATTCAAAATTGAAAACTATTCTACCACAAAACCGAGCCCTGTCCCATGCGGAATTTACTGAAACAAGGTTGATTTGATATTCTTATAAAATGACAAAAGTGCGCCTGGTTTGCAAAGTTCTTTGGAGCTGCCATAATGTGGAGAAATCTGAACCCTCAAAATCCCAATGACAACTTTCTGTATATACGAAGACTCGAACACGATGACAAAATCGCTTACCACTTGGGTCAACCCCACATCAGTGCAATGTTCTAATTTGTAAGATGAAAACCAGCATTTGAGGTTCAATTTGGAGATCTTGTCTCTTATTTTAGCTTTTAAAAATTTTACTAGAACCTATTTCTCATCTAACTTTGGAAACTCTATAGAGATAAGGGAAAGTATAAAACATCTCCATCATTTGGGACCAATCCAAACCCAAAATTTGCATCCCGTCCAAGGACCTTCTAATTTGTAGAACAAACAAGCGCCATTAAAAATTCAGGACCTACTAATTTGTAGAAGAAACAAGCGTCATTAAAAATTCTAGCATTTAATGAATTTAGTTCAAAACATTAGACGATTGAACCATGTCATTTAGCTCCTTCAAAATATAAAGATTGAACCATGTCAACTCTTTAGTAACGCTTATAGGATTTTGTTTACATATATACTCCCTCCGTTTATGACGTTTAAAGTTTGTACACTCTCCTTAAGAAATGCATTTAATAAATTTAGTTTCATTATAGTACTTACCTATATGATAAGTTTAACCCTAATCTTGAAACGTGATAGTAATTATTATTAACTAGTACTCTACCCCGTGTATTCACACGGGAAAAATTATTTTTATTAGTTGGCGACTTATAAATTTTTTTAATATACTTGGTTCTACTTTAATTATGTAACATAATTTTAGCAACCTATTTATTTGGGTTGTATTTTTCTCCCTCTCCGTTTCACTTTTAGGGTCTTTTTTATTCCATTATTTTTAAAAGGAAACACAATGTTATAAATTTATAATTTCTGTGGATAACTCCTAGATTTATATTTTTGTTTGATAATCTCAAATCAAAGGATACTTGCACCTACTTATATGATGAGATCCACTCACAAAAATTATTATCCATATGATGATCTTATAGCAGGTTTCCAATGAACTTACTTCTCAATCCACATGTCAATTCTAAACATCACCATGTCTATAGTTAGTGAGAAATTACTACTTGATCATATCAAGAAGTATAACATGTGCTAGTCTATCCGTATTAATAATGTCCCTCCTTGTTAATACTATGACTAGGAATAATTTAGGTATAAACATATTTGAATGCATTATGAATCTCACATCATGAACTCTTTATGATTTCTATTACACTATGTATTTTATACCAAGGACTTTATTACGCAGTTTAAGATTTTTAGCCAACATATAAATAATATGCACTTTGTAATAAAGAAATACCTTTATTGATATAAATATTTACATGATTAAATCCCAAAGATAACTAGCTCTAGGGCATACTTCTAATAAAATCTCCCACTTGTACTAGAGCCAACCATCCATATGCTTAATTCCCAAGAAATTTATATGGTATTCAAACTTGGTTTGGGCTAGTGCCTTAGTGAGAGTATCAGAAACATTGTGATCCGCGGGGACTCTTTCTACCTTCACATCATTTCTACCAACTATCTCTCGAATAAGGTGGTAGCACCTAAGTACATGCTTGGATCGTTGATGAGACCGTGGTTCCTTTGCTTGCACTATAGCTCCATTATTGTCACAATACAATGGTATTGGATCATTAATTCTAGGTACCACTCCAAGTTCGTTGATGAACTTCTTGATCCGCACTGCTTCTTTAGCTGCCTCAGAAGCGGCGATGTACTATGCTTCGGTCGTTGAATCCGCAGTTGTTTCTTGTTTGGAACTTTTCCAAGAAACTGCACCTCCGCCTAAAAGAAAAACGAACCCAGATTGTGGCTTACAATCATCCTTATCAAATTGGAAGCTGGCATTAGTATACCCACTTACTTATAAGTCACCTTCTCCATGTACCAAGAACATATTCTTAGTTCTTCTCAAGTACTTTAAGATGTTCTTTGCAGCCACCCAATGTTCCTCTCCATAATTGGACTGGAATCTACTTGCGGCACTAAGTGCAAATGCAACATCAAGTCGAGTACATATCATAGCATACATGATGGATCCTATGGCGGAAGCTCATGCGTTCTCTTTCCTCTTGTGTTTTGGGACACATAGATTTAGAAAGGTGCTTCCCATGAACCATTGGGATAAATGCTTTCTTGGAAAGATCCATGCTAAACTTCTTTAGCATCTTGTCTATGTATGTAGATTGCAAAAGAACAAGCAACTTCTTCGATCTATTTCTATAGATCCTAAACCCAAATATATAAGTTGCTTCTCCAAGGTCTTTTATGAAGAATTGCTTCGAAAGCCAAATCTTGACTGACTGAAGAATTGAGACATCATTGCCTATGAGTAATATGTCATCTACATATTGTACAAGAAAAATGATTGCACTCCCACTGACCTTTTGATAAACATAAGGTTCATCCTAATTTTATGAGTAACCAAACTCTCTGATTGTCTCGTCAAATCGGATGTTCCAACTCCTAGAGGCTTGCTTCAACCCATAGATGGATCTTTGAAGCTTGCATACTTTGTTGCTATCATTGGATGTAAAATTTTCAAGTTGTGTCATATACACCTCCTCGGTCAAGTTTCCATTAAGGAAAGCAGTCTTTACATCCATTTGCCAATTCTCATAGTCATAATGAGCGGCAATAGCAAGCAAAATCCTAATGGATTTGAGCATGGCTACAGGCGAGATAGTTTCATTATAATCAACTCCTCGTTTTTTAATGATAACCTTTCGCTACTAGTCGTGCTTTATAAGTAATCACAATACCATCCATGTCTTTCTTTTTCTTGAAGACCCATTTGCACCCAATGGGTTTTACACCTTCGGGTGGATCTTCCAAAGTCCAAACTTTGTTTCCATACATGGAATCCATTTCAGATTTCATGGCCTTCAACCATAAGTTAGATTCTGAACTTTTCAGAACTTCCTCATAGCTAGTCGGCTCATTATCTTCTACAAGAGCAATATTCTTGTTCTCATCTATTAAGAGATTAAGTTTCTCAGGTGCAGAACGTACTCTTATAGAACGCCTAGGAGCATGTGTAACTTCAGGCTCAGTAATTACTACATCATCATGAGTAATGTTTACGGGATTAATCGATTGATCTTCTCCTATTTGTGAATCTTGAATTCTTGAATTTCTTCAAGCTCTATTCTACTCCCACTATCTTCTTTTAAAAGAAACTCTTTCTCTAAAAATATAGCTTTGAAATAAACACTTTCTGTTCCAAAGAATTGTAGAAATAATAACCTATAGTTTCTTTAGGATATCCCACAAATAGACACTTATCGGATTTAGGTTTCAAATTATCCGATACTACTTTCTTCACATATGCATAGCATCCCCATACTTGTATGTGAGAAAGTATTGGTTTCTTATTTGTCCACATCTCATATGGAGTCTTATGTACCGATTCGGATGGAACTCTATTCAAAGTGTAAATAGCAGTTTCCAATGCAAAGCCCCAAAATGACTTAGGTAAATCTGCAAAGCTCATCATGGATCGAACCATGTCTAACAAGGTTCTATTCATCCTTTCTGACACACCATTATGTTGTGGTGTAAAAGGAGGTGTCCACTGAGATAATATGACATCATCTCTAAAATAAATTTGAAATTCTTGAGTTAACTATTCACCTCCTCGATCAGATCAAAGTATTTTAATACTTTTGCCAAGTTTCTTCTCTACTTCATTCTTGAATGCTTCAAACTTTTCGGGTTAATGCTACGGTTGGTACCCCTAGTAGTTCAAATTCGTCAATTGTATACCCTGACTTTTTTTTCCGTCAATTATGTACCCGAACTTTGTGAGTTAACGCCAATTGTATACCTCGGGCAGCACTTTGATGACGTGGCATGCTGCCCGTTAATGGTAGGTTGCAATTTAGTCCCCGAGTTTCTAAATTAATCATATAAGTCCTTTAATAGTATAAAGTTTATTTCATATATTTTTTATTACTTAGAATTAATCCTTAGTATTATATATAATTATTATTTATATAATATTTGATTCCTAAATTATTTTTAGTGCATAACAATATTTTAATTAAAATAATAAGAGTACAATAAATTTTTTATAATAATTTTTGTAACACACAACTCGTTATATTTATAAATTAATGTTTATATATTACATAGTCATATGAATCATTCAATTATATTACTTGTAATTATTTATGAATGATTCAATACATAAATAATATATTTTATATTATTAATTTTAACAGTATAAGAATTTAAAATTCAAAAAATAATAAAAAAGCGGTCCCACTTGCCATGTATCAAAATAATAAGAAGTTTGAAAATAGAATTCATAGCCCAACCACCACTTGAAAAATTAGAAAATTACAAAGTTAGAAAATATGTTAAGGTGAATAAAAATAATAAATGTCTACTATTAAATTTTATATGAATATTATTAAATTTGATGTAACTAACTACATATAGTAAATTATTATCATTGTTATTAATATCATTATTATTAAGGTATTATTATTATTATTATTGTAAGAGACTATTTATAAGAGTATTGATTTTTTATTTCCTTTTGTGATTAATTATAATTTATTAATTAATTAAAATTAATCGTATAAGAAAGAATTATAACATCAAATATTGCACAAGTAGTAATTATGTATAACACTAAAAAATTAAACTAAAGTATTATCGTTCTTAAAAAAAGGATTTGATTGAATATAATAAAAATTTGAGGACTTAATTGTATTATTTTAATGGACCTACATGATTAAATTTGCAATTTAGGGGGCAAACTAATACAAGCTATTGGCGGGCGGCATGCCACATCATCAAAATGTTGCCCGGGGTACACTATTGACCAAATTTCAAAAGTACAGGTATATAATTGATGGAAAAAAAGTCGGGGTATACAATTGGCGAATTTGAAAGAGTTCGGGTACCAACTACACCATTAACCCGAACTTTTCAAATGCTTCAGATTTATACTTCATCAAGTATACAGAACCATATCGAGAATAATCATCGATAAAGGTAATAAAATAGAGATGTCCTCCTCTAGCATGTGTTGACATTGGTCCACATACATCTGAATGTATTAGTTCTAATACATCACATGCTCTATTACCTTTACCACTAAAAGGTTATTTTGTCATTTTTCTAGATAAGCATGATTCGCATGTATCATATGATTCTAATCAAATGATCCTAGGTTACCAGATTTGTGCAACTTAATCATGCGATTCTCACTAATATGGCAAGACGACAATGCCACAAATAAGAGGATTTCAAACTTTCTTTCTTCGCTTTCATATTATCAATGTTGAAACTTTCTTTATCATAATTAAGAATATAAATTCCATTCACATTTGTGCCAGAACAATAAAATATATGATTCTTGAATAGAGAACAACCATTGTCTTTACTAATGCAAACATTATAATCTTGTTCAACAAGACAAGAAATTGAAATATTATTCTTTAATAAAGAAGGAACATAATAAAAATTATTAAGTTCTAATACTAATCTAGAAGACAAACATATTGAATATGTCCCTACAACTAAGGTAGTAACTCTTGCTCCATTAGCAACTCGTAAGTCCACATCTCCTTTATTCAGCTTCCTACTGCTCTTTAGATTCTGTAAATCAGAACATAAATGAGAACCACATCCAGTATCTAATACCCAATAATGGTTATAAACAGTACAATTAGTATTGATTTCAATCATATTGATAGCTGAAGTAGAAACTCATTTCGACTTCTTAGATTTGAGAGAGTTTAAGTAGACTTTGCAGTTTCTCTTCCAATGTCCATCCTTTCCACAATGGAAGCAAGTCCTTTTGGGCTTAGTCTCTTTGGCAACAAGCTTGCCTTTCTTCTTGATACCCGCTTTTGCCTTGATGGTTTTATTCTTCTTAGTCTTTCCTTCGTTACCTTTGTTAGACTCAATAACCATCACCGCAATTTGATCCTTCTTAAGGGTCGCTTCAGCAGTGTTAAGCATTTTAATCAATTTAGCAATTGTGTTGGTAATCCCATTCATTTCATAATTAAGCACAAATTGTGCAAAATAATTAAGTAGAGATTGTACAATTAAGTCTACACTTAACTCTTTGTCCATCACAAAACTCAAAGTGGCAAGCCGTTGAATATAAGCATGCATCATAAATGCATGTGGCCCAACAGAAGAACCTTCAGCCATCTTAGAATGAAACAATTGTTTCGAAATATCATAGGGTTCGGTACGAGTTTGTTTCTGAAACAACTCCTTAAGATGGATGATTATCACATAAGCATCCATTTCCTCATGTTGCTTTTGGAGCTCTGAAGACATAGAGGCAAGCATAATGCACGTTGCGTTCTTACTATCTTGATTATGCTTCAAATAAGCCATTTGTTTCAATACGGGAGCATCATCTTCAGGCATTGGTGGTACTGGATCATCCAACACATAGGCAAATTTTTCGGATCTCAAAACAATTTTAAGATTCCTAAACCAATCAGTGAAGTTTGACCCAATCAACTTGTTAACATCAAGTATGCTACGTAGGTTCAATTCAGCGTTGGACATTTTCAATGACCTAAAATGTGAAGCATAAAAAATAGTAGAGTATGATCATGCAAAAATGAATGCAAATAATAAGGTCTTAAATTATCGCATTTTACTCCCTCTATTTTATTACGAACTAACAGCCCTTACTATTAATTCGGGAAAACAAGCGCATAGTTTTCCTAATGGGTCAATATCCATATTGACTAAAATTAAACCTTGGGTTTACCCAACAAGCCAAATTTAATTTTAATGATAGGCATTTCATACCAATTACATCTCATGTAACTATTGAATTCATTGGGTTATCAACTCTTGATAACATACATATCTCATACGTATATCCCAATCTTGCCTCTAGTTCATTAGCCTTGGGTTTACCCAACAAGCTACAATAAACTAGTTAAAACAAATCTATTAATATAGTTTTAACATGTCTAATGTAGTATTAAGCTTGGGTTTAACCCACAACCCAAAACTAAAGCGAACTCTGGTTATCCCCATATTAATGGAAGGATTATTCGTCTTATTATCTTTATTAAGGGATTTCTTATTTTCAAAAATCTCATCATACATGGTTGGCATGCATTGGACATGCATCATCATACATATTCAATAAAATAATATGACCCAAAGAAAATGGATATTGACCCAAAGAAAATCAAATAATTCCATCATCATGCATTGGACTTATCCTATACGCATGATTTTACAACCCAAAGAAAATCAAATAATTCCTATCTACTTGATCACCATCTTTGGACTTGTCTTGGCATCATCTCCATGGCCTCCATTGATTGTCTTCTCTAATCTATCCTATGTAATCTAATTACATAATATTTAAGAAGAAGCCTCAAGTTACAATTGAGGTGATTTACAATGAGAGAGAATTTTATAGAGAGGCAGGACTCGCAAGTCCTATTTACCAAAACTAATAAAATTATGTATATGTACAATCACATTGTATACTAAGTCCATATCTAGTTCACCATGTCAAACATACACCCTTAAAACCATTCACCTAATGCAAAATTAATTTATATATTTATTGTAATTCGGCAATGATAATTTTGAATTCTTGAAAATTTATACATGATTATTATGATTTTTCAAAAATTATAATAACTCTTTTCACAATTAGCTATGTTAATCTCATTAATATAGAGTCACCTAACTTGTATTACAATCCATATTGATCTAATCAATATTTATTCATATAGTATAAAGTTAATTAATCATATTAACAACTTACCATACTATATATGTATATATAGATTAATGTGATTTGAAGCCAAGCGATTTGAAATTATAGTTTAGATGCCGACTTATTTTTTTTAAAAAAGTTGACATCTACAGTATCATGGTTAAAATCGATTTAAAAAAAATGGATTGATAATATTACAACACTTATAATAATTCAATCATTTAAGACATACAAGCTAGGAGAGTTATGTTTAGATAGTTTCATCTCATATGAAAAATTAAATCGGCATGTTCTTATCCAATAAAAAGTTTAGCCGACATTATACTTTTATTATTATTATTATTATTTACACGAATACAAGAACAGTTCTGTTTCTTTTGAAAATCAGCAAACCTATTTACATTAAACAAGTGTTCCGAATTTTATTAAAGTAATTCAGATCTGATCTGATCTTAATTAAACAAATCAACAACTTTTATCTCATAAAAAAATACATGTCGCTTTGTTTGGAAAAAGTCGTACTTGGTAATCATGGAAATCGATTTATGATACTATCTCATATAACAAAAATCAACTTTTCTTCCAATAGAAGACTATTTGAAAAATCTATATACTATATAAAAGCACCAATTCTAGAAAAGCCGACAAATTGACCCAGTTACCTTCATTAATTATTATTGACTTAATTACCCTTCATTATTTAATTATTATTACTATTATTAATTTTTTAGAATTCCTGTTTTCAGTAATACTAGAGTCGAATTCTACCAAAAAAATGGGAATAAGTGTAGTCGGCAATTCATTCATTAATTATTGACATTGATTCTAAAAAAAGAAATAGAATCCTACCGAAAAAGGGCAATAAGAAAGAAATAAAAAAAATGGTCGGCAATTATTAACGTTGGTTCTAAAAAAGAAATAGAATTTTACCAAAAACCGACAATAAAAAAGAAATACCAAAAATCTTATAGTCGGCAATTATTTCAATCTTTTTGTTACTTAATTTTATTCCAAGAAGGAATAGGGTTGATGATTGTTATATGTATATGTATACAATGATGAAGCTAGAAGAGTTTTGCAAGGGGGGCCAAAATAAATAAAATGGGGAGGGAAAGGTTCAAACCCGGGCTGCCCACAGGATAAGAAAGCAATTTTCCACCAAACTAAGTCATAACTTATGCAATATTTATTACTAAAAATATATTTATGTCGAGCCTAGGGGTGGCCATGGCCCCCTTGGCCCCCCGGGGCGCCGCCACTGTATGTATATATCTTGGTCAAATATATATTCGTCCACATATCTAATCGATGACAAGCATTAACCTTGAGGTATATCTCTTTTCCCACTATATTTAACATACATGCAGGGAGGTATTTCAGCGGCAAGTCTAGGGATATACCATGCATAGGATAGAGGGGATTTACTTTTATTCATATGTAGAAATTGGCGCTATCTAAAGGTTCTGGTATTTATTATTGTCTCTTTTTTCAAATCCAAAGGAAAAATATTACATACTGATTTTTTAAAAAAATTGGGTCGTTTGAAGCGTGATCCTGTAAAAGTTGTGTGTGCATGGTTACATCTGAGTCTGATTAGGAAGTTGAACCCCATAGTCTTTTTTTCATGAATACACCGCTGAGTACGTTTTTTTTTGTTGTTGTAGTTGACTTTGAAGAAAAAAAGCTTGTGCGTTATTCAATTGATCAGTAAGTTTGATCATAAAGTTGCCTTCAAGGTGAGGTCTAAATTAAAAGAAAAAACAAAAAAAATTAAGAAAAATAAAAAATATGTTTGGCTAAAAAAATCAAGTGATATGTGCTTTAACAACTGAATTATTAGGAAAATAATAATATCGAGGTTATTTATTAATTATATATGATTTTAGGAAAAATATTACATACTGAAATTCTTTTTAGTCTGGGTAAGTTGTGTGTGCATGGTTACATCTGAGTCTGAATACGAGGTTGAACCCCACAGTTTTTTCTTTTACGCTTTTTACTTCCAATTTTATTATCTTCTTTCAACATATTTCCTTTGGTACAAACGAAACATACACGAATACACCGCTGAGTACGTTTTTTTGGTTGTTGTAGTTGACTTCGAAGAAACAAAGCTCGTGTGCTATTGAGTTGATCAGTAAGTCCGATCATAAAGTTTCCTTCAAGGTGAGGTCTAAATTTAAAAAAAAAAAAGAAAAACTTTTTAAGAAAACAAAAAAAGTGTTTGGCTAAAAAAAATCAAGTGATATGTGCTTTAACAACTGAATCATTAGGAAAATAATAATATCGAGGTTATTTATTAATTATATATGATTTTTTCTCAATTATATATAAAACTAGAAACTACAAGACACGATTATTTTCAGTAATAAAAAATAAGAACAGAATTATATCAAAGTGTTGTTGATAGTGTCATGGCTAAAGAGACTAGAGAAATTGAAATTGAAAAAATACTCACACTAGCAAATTCTTTTATCGTGAAATTGAAAAAATACTCACACTAGCAAATTCTTTTATCGTCTACAAGTACTAAAGTAAATTCTATGATACATTTATTATTATTTTTTATCATTATCTTATTTTGAGAAAGAAATAATTTTATTTTTATTTTTGAAAAAATGATATAGTAATATTAAAAAAAATTAATATAAAAAACAAAAGTATTTATTTTGAAATACTTTGTGTTAATAATTTGAAAATTCATAGGGAATTTTTGAATATTATTTCAAACAACTCACTTAAGAGAAATAAGTAACGAAATGTTAATTGAGATCACATTGGTAGATTTGGAAGCACATACCAAGTTAGATCCTAAACACGAGGTTACTTTCAAGACGATTACAAAAAGAATGCCCTCCCGAAACAGTGGGATATTTTTGTTGGTGGACCTATAGAGATTGGAAAATTATTTTATATCGTTCCCTACTTGCCATCGTCAAACTTAGAGGAATGATAGCACTTGCAATTGCAACATGTGGTGTCACAACGGCAATTATGCCTGGTGGACGATCTGTTTACTCATGTTTTTATGTATCAACCATCAGTGATGAAACGGCTTTGTGTAAGATGACCAAGCAAAATTCAACTGCAGAATTGATGAGAATGGCTAAACTTATTCTGTGGGATGAAGAATCAACAACAAAATGGTTTTCTATAGAAATAATTGATCAAACACTTCATGTTATAAGGAATAGTCAATTTTGAAGGAATAGTTGTTGTATTTAATTAGTAGTGATTTTAGACAAGTAGTGTATGTAGTTTTAAGAGATACAAGACTAGAAAGTGTAAAAGTTTAGTCAAATCTTACTTGTGAGATAAAATAGATAAATTGAGGTTAACAATCAATATGAGGGCAAAACCTGATGAGAAATTTAGTCCACATTTACACACGATAAAAAATAGAGAAGAACTTCTAATTGAAGATGGCTTCATTCCAATATCCTACGAAATAGACATGAATAAAAAATTGATCATTTGATAAAAAGCATGTATCCTCGGCTCGAACATAATACAAATTCAACTACTTACATGACTGAGAGAGTAATTCTTACCACAAGAAAAAATATGTGTACAAAATAAATGAAAATTTGATTAATAATTTTCCAAGGACAACATGGCAATTAGAAGTTTTGATGAGGCTGTCCATGACAAACAGAATTGTTATTAAAAAAATTTTTCAATACCTTAACTCGAAGTGGACTCTCACCCAATAATTTGATGCTTAAAATTAATTTCTAATTATTTTATTAAGGAATCTTGATCCACCAAATAGACTTTACGATGGTACTGGAATGATTTCACCGAAATATAATGATACATGCCGAAATCATTGTGGGCGAACAAGTATAAAAAAATATTGTTGTCTTGAGAATACATGTTTCTCCACCAGATTATTGAGTTGGTGGGGGGTTTTGGTGCATACCTGCTTCAGTGGATGACTTTGTTACCCAATGGACTTTCATTTCTCCTTACAAATGCAGCTGTTCCTATTGATTCCTGATCGGTGTTTCTACTCTTAGATCAATATGGCTTGAAAGGAATCGGAGAATTTTTCATAGCACTTTAGCAGAGATAGATAAAGTTGCAGATTTGGCTTTGATTCATGCATCCTTCTGGATTAGGGCCTTACAACCAGAGTTCCCATTTAGCACTTCCATGGTTCCTTCGAATGCCGAGACCATAAAAGGCTGGAGGAGACCCAAGAAGAATTTTAAGCTGCTCATGGAACTGTAATCAGTTAACCCATCCGCAGTAGTTGTATTGAGTAGTTGATCCAATTGTTTTGTCTGCCTTTCTCTCTTTGTTTAGTTGTTTTGTCTCCTTTACTCTTGATCTTGTATAATATTGCTCCCTTTATAAATATGTTAAATCATCAATAAAATATCGTTTAGAATCACAAAAAAAATGAAGACTACCCATTCAAGTTAGAATGTAAGTTCGGTGATGCTCCAACCATCAGCGACATATAGCACAACTATCATTTCAGTTAAAAGCGACATTGACAAAATAATATATATGAATTAACAGGCATGGAAGACTATCAAAAAAAACACATAAAGGATGAAAGATGCCACAAAATATATAATATGAAAAATACAAAACATAAGTACTCTAAGACCAGCAAAAATAAGTATATAAGTTTATAAATATTACCTTTTATACTATCAAAATAATATTTATTTTACATTAACCAAAATAGTGGATGTGAAAGAGAAAAATATTATAGATATGATGGATACAAACTAAGGTATGAGTATGGTAAGGATTGAAAAAAAAATACTTATCACGTCTAAAAATGAAAATTATTAAAAAAAATATTTGATTTCTATTTAGTATCATATAAGGATACGTTAAGACCCAAAGTGTTTGATGGGAAAGATAATACATCAGCAACCTTATTTGACGAGGCAAAAATGATAATTGGACTGAGCAAAGAAAGAAATTGAAAGTTTACTCGCTTGCTATGACGAAAAATCCATTCCCTTAGTAAGTTTGAACGGAGAAAACGAGTGAAATAAGAAAGAATGCTGAGAAAGTACAAAGGCAACTAAGGGATGATAGAAAGGAAAAAAAACATAGAATTGTATTGAGAATGTAAACAATCAAATGCAATCAATCCCTAAAAAAATTAAACTAGAAAAAAAACTAAGAATTGTTGCTATTAGAGACACCTTACTTTCCAAGGCTTTAAGATAACTATTGTATTACCTATTTTTAACTTCATTTACAAACTTATTTATTATAACTTGAAACTTTCACCTAATGTAATGAATATTTAATTGATGAACTTTTTTATTATTGCAGAATTATTTTCAAAATAACAAAATTGTACCATGTGCATTACACGTGTACAGAAAAAACTAGTTACTATTAAATATATAAATCATCATGTTCAATTAATTGGTAACCTAGGCTCCGCTACCACTGATGGAATCATAGGGAGTAAACAATCTAATTGCGCAGCGGAATATGTACAGATTGATTCCATGACATCAATTGAACATATATTGGAGAGGGTATCAGTACATACCCGAATACTGAAGATCGCAGCAAATCAGAAAAGAACTCTTCTAATCACTCGTCACTTGGTTGTCGCAAACCACAGTGATCCTCTCTTGGGTATCACCTCCACAAGTAATCCACAAAAGGCAGGGTCAAGAATTCTTTACAAGAGAACTACAATTGCCAAAACCATAGAGAGCTAGTTAGGGATTTTGGCTTTTGGAGGAGGAGGAGGCTAGAGAAGAATTCTCTGCGTTGGGTATTATATGTGCATCAATACTATAAGATATATATTTATATGCAACAGTCCATTTGAGTTACAAGAAACCCTAATAGACTATTTAAATAACTAATTGGACCAAGCCCAAATAATTATTTAACTCATATGTGGACTATTAAATAAAAGTAAATAAATTATTATTATTTGATTTAATCATTGGATCGTAATCCAACAGATACTCCTTTTTAAGTAGCTAGGTTTGGTGTGTATAATATTGATAATGAGAGAAATTGTAAGGCGGTGAGGATTCATGAAGGAAGATATCGTTAGTCTCCTTTCACATCCCTTGTTTTCTCTTCTGAAATAAATACATGGGTCGCTGTGGAGGTACCAAACCCGACGGAATTTATCTTCTCTCATTATGAGAGCAGATACTCCTATAGTATGTTTTCTTAGAATGGGGTTTTGTTCTCTAAAACCTCTTGTTACCGTCAAGCCCATATTCTTGCTTACAATCCCATGGAGACAGAGAGATGCCTTGCAATTGACTCCCCTCGAGTGGGTGGTGGACACAATAGTGATTCCATTGTTTTAGGCATCTGTCAAGGGTCTTTGCACTTAGTGCAACACCACTTTGAACATCCTAAATATGGATATAGATCATTTCTGATGATTTGGGAATTAAAAGACTATAAGAAAGGAGAATGGATCTTGAAGTGCAATATCTTCAACTATGAATGGGCAAGTTGGACGGAAGTACAACCTTTGTGTTTGGACCCAAAAGATGAAGGTATTTTTTTACTTTCGTCATCGTTGTGCATCTATGGAGCGTATTTTCATGTGCGATTCGCTCACGAAAGAAGTCAAACGGATAGAAAGCATCAAATCACCTGCCAATTATGTTTGGGATGCCTGTAATGTGTTTCAGTATGTAATACCACATGAGTGGCGCACACGTAATTGATGGTGTAAGAAGTTGAGAAGAGGAACTGGTCAGTTGGTGATTTAATGGAAGTGAAATAATTGGACGGGTGAGGGGTTTCTTTTAGAAGAAGAAGAGGATGGGATGAATTTGGGAGGAAACTTTAGAGGATGCGGTAGTAGGAGGAGAGGAGGGTAGGGAGAGAAGGAGAAGGAGGAGGAGGGCCGAGGGGGTAAGAAGAAAGGATAGTAAGGAGAGAGAGGGAACGGAAGATCCGTGAGAAAGTTCAACTAGATGATGTCTAATTTGAAAGAATATTAGTTAACCAAGACAATGTTCTCATCCAATTTCTTGCTGATGATATGCAGAATTGATTATTGGCACTAATTACTCAATATTGATGTTACTGTTATTTGGAAGAAGCAATATGGCATGAGCAGCAGGGCCCTGACACGGCAATTTTTCCTTTGGACCAAAACGAGGAGCATACGATGTACTTTTATTTTATAGCGGTAGATATATATTCGGTCAACCCAAGACACTACAATGAGAAAGTTGAATGGTTGGACACTACAATTACCAGGCTGATGATGGCTATCTTTGTGTTCGCAATGTGTTTCAATTTGCAGCACAAGACTGGCCTACATTTGCAATTATTTATTTTTTTTTGTGCAAACGATTCTTTTATTGAGGATGGAGGTGAATTACAGTATAGTCTTGACCAAGAAAATAAAAAGGAAAAAAAGGAATGCACACATGTGGTGAGACCCCCCATGTGGAGGTATTGATTTACAGCTACTGGAGATTAAGACAGAAGAGACGTGCCGGGGAAATTAAGTTACACTGCGAGCCAAGTGAAGTTTCTGCGTCTTCCATTCCTATTAAAAATCGTGTTAGCATTCGCTATTACCCCTCATGCCCTGTAAGGGAAATCAGGATGATGACTGTTTATCCAAGTTGCGGGGTGGACCAGGATGAGATCGGTGATCCTACCATTAATTATCGAAAATTCGTGACAAGTGGTAGCGGAGCATTCAAGCTTATTCGAGGAAATTTGTCACAGGTGGGTGCGCCTTCGACTGTGGAGAGGTGCGTTTCTAGGCGCGCCTTCGACTGTGCAGAGGTGCATTTTCTGGGCGCGCCACCGACTAACCCAGGGTGCGCTTCTGGGCGCGCCTTTCTGGTGTTGCTGGGTGCAGAAACAAACTAAAAGCAAGGGCTGCTGGACAAGGAGGGTTCATCAAAGTCACGATTGAGTTTTATTAATTATAAAAGTCGACTTGTGGGATTTTGTTGAGCTTGCGGATCGGTTTGGCTTGGTTGCTCTAATTTTGTTGTTTGGTGCCGAATTGTTTGGTTCCTTTTCTGCTAATTGCGATTTGTGTCGAGATTTTTGGTTAAGGATGACTAAGGAGAAGCCGCCTCTTGGGGAACAAGAGACGAGTGTGATCACTACTCAAGGGACAGAATCTAAACAAGGGGATGACCCAAAGCAAGATGGAAAGAAGGCTGCTGATCCGAAGGATAAAGTTGAAAGGGGCCGATCCAAGAGTAGGGGTCCATTGAAGAAGGCTGATCTGATTGTGGAAGCTGCTATTCCGATTCTTCAACAACGTTGTGAAAAGATTCAAGAACGGTTGAATGGCCTCAAGGAGCGACTTGACGAATGTGAAGCTAGCGGTGAAGGTAGAACAGATGAGATTCAGATGCTGAGGCAACAGCTCACAGACCTTCACACCGAAGCGAATGTAAGGTTTCAAACACTCAGGGAGGAGTTCGACAAGCTACAAGAATCGTTCAAGGGGGCAATCGCTGAATTGCAAGAACAGATTGATGAGCAGTCGAAGCAACTCGATGTGCAAGGCCAAGAGTTAAAAGAACTAATGGCAGGGAATAAATGCATGGCGGAAGAATTGACACTATGTAGGAGAGTACTTGCAAGTGGAGAGGGAGGTGCATCTACACACGCACTACCGAAAATTGACAAACCTAAGCAAGATACCTATCATGCAACGCGAGTGGCCAAGGAGCTTGACAGTTTTTTCTTTGTGTGAATCAATACTTTGTAGGTATGCGGATTACGAATGAGGACCAGAAAGTGCAAATTGCTTCTAGGTACTTCAAGGATGCTGCTATACTTTGGTGAAATCAAAGATGAGAGACCTTGGAGGCAGAAAAGAAGAGACTTTCATGGGATGAGTTCGTGACAGAACTGAGAGCACAGTTCTATCCCAAGTATGCTGATAGGGAGGTGAGAAGGAAAATGCGCAACCTTAAACAGGGGAATAGTTTTCGGAAGTACGTGAAGGAATTTCAAGAGCTGAAGTTTTCCAAGCATGCCAGATTCTGAAGCGCTTGACATGTTCGTTGGAGGCTTGCAAGATTGGGCACAGAAGGAGGTCGATAGACGCGAGGTTGAGACCTTGGTCGATTCTATTCGAGTGGCGGAGTCTTTAGCAGATTACAAGGGAGACAAGCCGAAGAGCTCTAATCACCAAAATGGCGATTCTAAAGGTGATGGAGAGAAGGCTACATTCGAGAGTTACACATCATCAACAAATTCAAGTGACGCCAAATCAGGGAGAGGAGGCAAAAGTGATGATAACAAACTGTGGGAATGTTACATGTGCAAGGGTTCACACAGTGTTCGCGATTGTCCAAAGAAGCATAGGCTTGTTGCGGCAGTGAAACACATCAAAGGAGAGGAGCAAGCCCAGAACAGGCATGTAGGCGGGGTCAGAATGGCACCACTGAGAAGACTCAAAGCTATAAATGCAACAGCTAAACCAAACAAGAAGGGACGGATGTTCGTTCGAGTTCAAGTTGGAGGTGTGGAGTTGGATGCTTTGGTTGACACAGGTGCGACTCACAATTTTCTACAAGCCAAGACGACTAGAGAATTGGGGATTCGGTACACACCGCAAGAGAGCACAACTACCATGAAGACGGTGAACTTGGAGGCACAACTTATTATAGGGTTGGCATATGACGTGAAGGTTCGCATTGGTGAATGGTGTAGATGGCTAGAGTTTACTGTGGTGGAGCTTGATGGTTATCCTATGGTACCCGGTATGGAGTTTTTGGATAAAAAGAAGGCCTTGATCTTTTGCAACGTGGGTTCGATTGTACTTGATGATGTGTAGGCACGCTGCGTCTTGAGCACTATGCGGGAATCTACTTTGGGAGCAATATCGGCAGGAAAGATAGCATTGGAAACGGGGCAAGCTAGTGTGGCAAAACCAAACGAGGCAGAGGTAAAGGCGATACCAAAGGAAGATGAAGTTCCTACAGATAGGCAACCACCTCGCATGTGGATTAAGGGACACTAGGTTTTTTTGTTGTACGGAGGATGCTATAGAACTCAAGTATCGAGTCTAGTGGAGGGATCAACCTCAAGCAAGACGGGTGCACGAGGACAAGCTGAATCGGTTTGGACGACAAGTGGCTTCCTATCTACGGAAGGCAATGAGGGCATTGCCTGAATCGGTGGTGGAGAATGTCACGTAATGGGATTTTTAGGCACGCAAAGTCCTAGTGTGCGCCAAATCCGTGTTCAACTTGGATTGATGGTAAGGGGTTTGTTATGTAGTTAAATTAGCCACTTAATTATGTAACGGACTTGTGTCTGTTGGGTTTCGGGTACACAAACAGGGAGTTAACACACAGCGGAAACAAATCCGAAACCATCACAGGGTCCTTGTGAAACGGAATAAATTCGAATAAATGAGATTCAGTACCTATTTTGTTTGAGAGCTTTCACTCAACTGTTGTGCTGAATCAGTTTAAAACCGGACAACGTATCCTATTTCACTAAGGTATCCACACGAACTGTGAATCTCCAGGAACCGTCACATGATTTCTGGATTGAGCCCTCACAATCTCTCTTCTCACAATGCTAGCTGTTTCTAAGAATGAGAGAACAATTTGGGTTTTTCTGTCTACTAATTTTGTGATGTGAAGCCACACTTATCACCAAAGCATATATCACATATATATAGAGACATAAAACCCTGGGTGTGCTGGATTAACCCTAATCATATTTGGGCTGTAATGTTTCAGGCTGATTATTAATAATCCGAAACTAGGTCCAATAACTTATCCAAACTCTTTTGGACTCATGGCTCAAATTAACAGTCCTAAGTGTGCGACTCTATAGGCTCTAATCACGTTGGCAATAATTATAAAATCACATTTATAATTATAAACAATGAGCGGTGTCTAGCAACACGTCATTGCTACCCAAGTGACAAGATCAATACCGATTCAACAGGCCTTATTATTGTGTCTTTGTCCCTTTGTCTTATAATATCAAGATCAAACACGAGGCATGGAATATGTCATTCTCGCATATATTTAATCTATAGTTTCTTGAATCCGAGTTAACTGTCCAAAACAAATACGATTGATATCCCATATCAATCAATTTGAGCACGGCCATGTATTTTACAGTTCAACTCTATCAAGGGGCCCAGCAAATATATTTCCCATTACATGGGCTAGACAAATTCCATCTTGACCATACAAATCCCACTATGTATTGTATCTTGTGCCCAACAATAACTCTAATGTCTACCCAGGTACGAGTAACCAAGAGTAATATCAAAGCACATGACTTATATGTTGGGAACCTTGATGATCTCAGGTCTAAGGACAACACTTATGAGAACCACCAATGACAACATGTAATGATCCATGTGTTGGTCTTAAGTTGGGTCGGTCCACTCCACAAGTTCCTTAACTTGTATCCGTATGCAGACTTCATATCTCATATGACTCTCAATATACGCCAGTCTTATTTTATTATTACAACCATTCCATAATAATAATCGACTAGGGACTTTTAAGAATATAAAATATTCTTGGGTTATAAATATGTCCAAGCAATCTTCACAGAAATAAATGAATAAATGAACACATTTACTGGAACAAAACCTTAATCAAATATCGTGACTCTAAAAGGAAATATAATCATCTAATGATTGGTTTTTGGGCATCACACAAACAATCTCCCACTTGCACTAAAGCCAATCATCCATGTATCTAATACCAATAGATCTACTATGACCATCATGCTTCTGTTGCGTGAGTGGCTTAGTCAACGGATCTGCAACATTATTCTCAGAAGAAACTCTGCACATCCTCACATCGCCTCTATCAGCAATCTCTCTAATGAGATGATAGCGTCGGAGTATGTGTTTGGATTGTTGGTGATATCTTGGTTCCTGAGCCTGTGCGATTGTTCCATTGTTGTCACAATAGAGCTCAATCGGACTAGAAATGCTCGGAACTACACCAAGTTTAGTTAGGAACTTCTTAATCCAAACAGCCTCTTTCACTGCTTCAGAGGCAGCTATGTACTCAGCCTCAGTTGTAGAATCGATTACTGTTTCTTGCTTTAAACTTTTCCAGCTCACAGCACCACCGTCAAGGCAAAACACATATCCTGACTGCGATCTAAAATCATCCCTATCAGTTTGGAAGCTAGCATTTGTGTAACCCTTTACAACAAGCTCATCAATGCTTTCGTAAATGAGGAATGCATCCTTAGTCCTTCTCAAGTACTTTAGGATATTCTTTACAGATGTCCAGTGACTCTCACTGGGATCAGCTTGATATCTACTTGTGACACTTAATGCATATGAGACATCTGGTCGAGTACACAACATAGCATAAATAATAGATCCTACTGCAGATGCATATGGGAACTTACTCATGCGTTCTCTCTCCTTAGTTGTACCAGGACAATGATTCTTTGAGAGAGTTATACCAAGTGACATGGACATGAATCCTCTCTTGGAATCTTGCATACCAAACCTTTTATGTACTTTGTCAATGTATGTACTCTGACTTAGGCCAAGAAGCCTTTTAGATCTATCTCTATAGATCTTTATACCTAACACATAGGCAGCTTCACCTAAGTCCTTCATTGAGAAATTTTCCCTTAACCAAGTCTTTACAGACTGTAGTGATGGAACCTCACTACCAATGAGCAGAATGTCATCCACATATAACAGCAAGAAACTAACGGTGCTCCCACTAACCTTCTTGTAAACACATGGCTCTTCTTCATCCTTGATGAAACCAAACTGTTTGATTACTTCATCAAAATGGAGATTCCAATTCCGAGAAGTTTGCTTCAATCCATAAATGGATCTCTGTAATTTGCATACTTTGCCAGCATTTTTTGGAGTGACAAAACCTTCAGGTTGTGTCATATACACATCCTCTATGAGATTTCCATTAAGGAAAGCAGTTTTGACATCCATTTGCCAGATTTCATAATCATGGTATGCAGCTATAGCCAAAAGAATTCGGATCGATTTAACCATGGCAACTGGTGAAAAAGTTTCATCATAGTCAACACCATGAACTTGTTTGAAACCTTTTGCGACCAATCGCCCTTTAAAGGTAACTACATTACCATCCATGCCAGTCTTATTCTTATAGACCCACTTGCACCTAGTGGGTTTAACCCCCTTCAGGTGGATCAACCAAGGTCCAAACCTTGTTTTCATACATGGATTCCATCTCAGAATTCATGGCTTCAAGCCATTTCTCAGAGTCTGGACCCGTAATAGCCTATTGATAGGAAGTGGGCTCATCCTGATCCATAAGCATCACGACCCGGTATGAGTCAAAAGAAATCCATATCTCTCAGGCTCACGCCGAGTCCTATCAGACCTACCAGGTCCATGTGCTACAGGTATAGGATTTTCACCCACAAAAACTTATGGCTCCTATTCTTGTTCCATCTCAGTCTTTGTAATCTCTTGTTGTTCTCGAACATCTTCGAGTTCTACTTTTCTCCCACTGATCCCTCTAGAAATAAATTCCCTTTTTAGAAAAGCAGCAGTAAGTGCAACAAACACCTTTTGTTCCACAGGATTGTAGAAATAATATCCTTTAGTTTCTTTAGGATATCCAACAAAAATCCATTTATCAGATTTAGGGCCAAGTTTGTCTGATGCTTGTCATCTAACGTAAGCCTCACAACCCCAAATCTTTATAAAAGACAAACTAGGACGTTTTCCAGTCCACATCTCATGTGGGGTCTTTTTAACTGATTTAGATGGAACACGGTTGAGTGTAAAAGAAGTTGTCGTTAAAGCATGTCCCCAAAAAGAAGGTGGAAGGTCAGCATGACTCATCATGGAATGAACCATGTCTAACAAAGTTCGATTTCTCTTTTCAGACACACCATTCCATTGAGGTGTGCCAGGTAGAGTAAGTTGTGATACTATACCACATTCCTCCAGATGATCAAGAAACTCTCGGTCTAAGTATTTGCCTCCTCGATCAGATCGAAGCATTTTAATACTCTTGCCGAGTTGATTCTGTACTTCATTCTTGAATTCCTTGAACCTTTCAAAGGATTCTGACTTGTGCTTCAGAAGATACACATAGCTATATCTACTATAATCATCAGTAAATGTAATGAAGTATTAGAATTCACCTCTAGCCTGTGTAGACATAGGACCACATACATCAGAATGTATAAGTCCAAATAAGTCTAAAGCCCTTTCACCTTTACCAGTGAAAGGAGTCTTTGTCATCTTGTCCAATAAACATGATTCGCATGTCTTATATGATTCAAAATCAAATGAGTCTAAGAGTCCATCTTTATGGAGTTCAGATATGCGAGTCTCATTTATATAACCCAAGCGACAATGCCAGAGATAGGCCGTATTAGAATCATTCAATTTGACCCTTTTGGTGTTAATGTTATATCGGGTTTTCAAGATCTAGAATATGCAAACTATTGCTCAAATGTGCACCACCATAATAAACATCATTCAAATAAATAGAACAACAGTTGTTCGTTATTATAAATGAAAAACCCTTCTTGTCCAAACAAGAAACAGAAATCAAATTCCTAATTATAGTAGGCATATAATAGCAATTGTCCAATTCTAAAATCAAACCACTAGGTAAAGATAAATGATAAGTCCCTACGGCTAATGCAGCAACTCTTGCTCCATTCCCCACACGCAGGTCCACTTCACCTCTTGATAATTTTCTACTCTTTGTCAGATCTTGCACATTTACACTAATGTGAGATCCACATCAAGTATCTAATACCTATGATGCTGAGATAGAAATATTAGCTTCTATAACAAAAATACTTGAAGTGGAAGTCTTACTTCCCTTCTGTTTCTTCACCTTCTCAAGGTAAATGGGGTAGTTACGCTTCCAATGACCAGTTTTCTTGCAATGGAAGCACTGTCCCTCCTTAGCAACACCACCTTTGGGTTTCTATGCTTGTGCAGTACACGAAGATGAAGAACATGAACCAGACTTTCTAGCAAATTTCTTTTTCTTGTTGAACTTAGCCTTTCCCTTCCCTTTGCCATTTTGAACCATCAAGATATTATTGCCTTTGTAGGCCTTCATCTGCTGCTCAGCAGTTCCCAACATGTTAAGAAGCTCTTTTAATGTCTTATCAAGATGATTCATGTTGAAGTTCATGACAAATTGACTATAACTGTCCGACAACGATTGCAGGACAAGGTCAACAACCATCTCCCTCTACAAGGGAAAACCCAGATCCTCAAGGCTCTCGATATATGCCATCATCTTGAGCAAATGAGACCGAATAGGTGACGACTCAGCCATCTTGCATTGGAACAATGCCTTTGAGGTCTCATACCTCTCATGCCTAGCTTGCCCTTCAAAGAGCATCTTAAGGTGTAGGTTCACATTGAAAACACCCAGCTTTTCATATTGCTTCTGAAGCTCAGATTCCATGTTAATCAACATGAGGCAGGCCACATCCAATGCATCATCCGTATGCTTCTTATAAGCATCTTTCTCCGCACGGGGAGCATTGGTAGCTGGTTCATCAGGAACAGGCCCTTCAAGGACATACAACTTCTTTTCTTGCTTGAGGACAATCCGCAAATTTTGATGCCACTTAAGAAAATTGTTTGCATTCAGCTTTTTCTTCTCAAGGGCTAGTGATGCAGTGTTTGTGCTTTGTGCCATGGTAACTCTACAATAATTAAATCACACATAATATGAGCCATGCATATGTAATATCATTTAACAAGGAATTTCATTAAATTATAGTTCCACTGAAATAATAACCCTCAAGTGTTATTTCGAAATACTTAACCATAAGTATTCTAGTGGGCCAAGATCCATATTTTGCAGTAATATAAGTTAGATTTGGCTAATCACTTATACTACAGCTATTTAGGTAGACAACCTTTTGCCAATTACATCTCATGTAACTCTTGGATAGTTGAGTGAACGACTCTTGCTCTAGTCGATCTTATCGATTTTTCTCAACTCCTTGCCTCTAAGTCCCCAATCCTATTAGGATGACTTAGTTAAGTCCAACCCATGACTAGCAGTTTGGATATTACAATTATCCCATCGCTTCTTACTAAGATAAACATTGGCACTTTGCTTTGGCAAACTTGCCAAGTGTTGATCTAAGCCTAGATGAGTGCTGATCAATGGAAAGCAACACATAAGAACTTAATATTATGTTGAGGGATTTTACTTTTATCAAAATAAAACAATTTTTTCAAACGATATATGCATGTAATTAACACATTATATATCATATATACAATAGACATGCATCACACGCAATCAACAACAACGTAATGTGACATGGTTGTAGACTATACAAACAATCTCAAGCCTTAGAATGTTGTATAGCCATAACCATGCACCATGCTTCACAAAAGCATACACAACAAGCATTTAATTCATGATTACACGTAAAATTATTTTAACATCCTTGCAGTATAAGGCGCTATTCAGAGAGAGTACGGTGAAGTTCATGTAAAATCAAATTAGAATAAAAAGCGGGAGGAAAAATCGATTTCAGGGTGCACATGACCGCCATGGCCGGTGGTCATCCGCTAATGGCCGCCATGACCTGGTGGTCTTCCACACATGACTGCCGAGGCATGGCGGTCCACACGACATGACCACCCGGCCACGCGGGACTTGTGTGTTCTACGCAAAATTGACATTCAATTTTCCACCCTTGTTTGGCATCTCATACCAATCGATCTTTCTCTATCAAACTCATTCGACTTACTGGTGAAAATACACTCTGATTGATATCACATACCAATAGATTTCATTAAAATCAGATAAAAACTAATTGACCCAATAAGAACAATTGCATATTATTATTAGGTCACAAAACCATTCCAATTACACTATATCACATACAACATATCATATAAACAAACAATCAAATTCGACTTATGGTTTCACAAGAGGCTCCGCTACAACTGTTGAGTTTCGGGTACAGAAACTGGGAGTTAACACACAGCGGAAACAAATCCCAAACCATCACAGGGTCCATGTGAAACGGGATAAATCGAATAGATGAGATTCAGTACATGTTTTGGTTGAGATCTTTCACTCAACTGTTGAGCTGAATCAGTTTAAATCCGAACAAAGTATCTGATTTCTCTGAGGTATCCACACAAACTGTCAATCTCGAGGAACCGTCACACGATTTTTTGATTGAGCCCTTACATTCTCTCTTCTCACAGTGCTAGCTGTTTCTAAGAATGAGAGAATAGCTAGGGTTTTTCTGTCTGCTAATTTTGTGATGTGAAGCCACACTTATCACCAAAGCATATATCACATATATATATAGACATAAAACCCTGGGTGTGCTAGATTAACCCTAATCATATTTGGGCTGTAATGTTTCGGGCTTAATAATGAGCTTAAGCTGGGCTTATTATTAATAATCGAAAACTAGGTCCAATAACTTATCCAAACTCTTTTGGACTCATGGCTCAAACTAACAGTCCTAAGTGTGCGACCCTACTGGCTCTAATCACGTTGGCAATAATTATAAAATCACATTTATAATTATAAACAATGAGCGGTGTGTAGCAACACATCATTGCTATCCAAGTGACAAGATCAATACCGATTCAACAAGCCTTATTATTGTGTCTTTGTCCCTTTGTCTTATAATATCAGGATCAAACACGAGACATGGAATATGTCATTCTCGCATATGTTTAATCTATAGTTTCTTGAATCCGAGTTAACTGTCCAAAACAAATACGATTAGTATCCCATATCAATCAATTTGAGCTCGACCATACATTTTACAGTTCAACTCTATCAAGGGGCCCAACAGATATATTTCCCATTACTTGGGCTAGACAAATTCCATCTTGACCAAACAAATCCCACTACGTATTATATCGTGTACCCAACAATAACTCTAATGTCTACCCAAGTACGAGTAACCAAGAGTAATATCAAAGCATACGACATATATGTTGGGAACCTCGATGATCTCAGGTCTAAGGACAACACTTATAAGAACCACCAATGACAACATATAATGATCCATGTGGTGTTCTTAAGTTGGGTCGGTCCAGTCCACAAGTCCCTTAACTTGTACCCTTATGCAGACCTCATATCTCATATGACTCTCAACATACGCTAGTCTTAATTTATTATTACAACCCGTCCATAATAATAATCGACTAGGGACTTTTAAGAATATAAAATATTCTTGGGTTATAAATATGTCCAAGCAAACTTCACAGATATAAATGAATAAATGAACACATTTACTGGAATAAAACCTTAGTCAAATATCATGACTCTAAAAGGAAATATAATCATCTAATGATTGGTTTTTGGGCATTACACTAATAGTGTCGTTGTGGGCTTGGACTTGACTATTCCTTGTCCATAAAAAATAAGAGTGGGGGACAAGAAACCTAGTATGAGTGGGTTTTCTTAGGATTACTTGGTGAGCACTCAAGTGTTATTATATATAACACGAGAGGGGAGGCGTTGGGCTGGGTGTGTTGTTGTATTCTTTTGAGTAATAATACTACAGAAATTTCTCCCAATTCCTGTGTTTTTATTATTTTGTTTGCTTAGGCTGATCTAGGGATCGTTTTGAACCTAGAGCTGTACAGACATTGGGTGTCCTTCCGCTGCGCCATCCTGTGTCCGTGACAAGTGGTAGCGGAGCATTCAAGTTTGTTCGCGGAAATCTGTCGCAGGTGGGTGCGCCTTTGTTGTTTCTGGGTGAGCCTTCGACTGCTGCTGGGTGCGTTTCTGGGCACACCTTCGACTGTGCAGAGGTACGTTTTCTGGGTGTGCCACTAACAGACCTGGGTGCGTTTTCTAGGTGCGCCACCGACTGACACTAGGTATGCTTCTGGGGGCAGCTTTCTGGTGCTTCTGGGCGCGCCTTTCTGGTGTTGCTGGTGTGCGGAAACAAATTAAAAACATGGCTTGCTGGACAAGAAGGGTTCATCAAAGTCAGGTTTGAGTTTTATTAATTATAATAGTCGACTTGTGGGATTTTTTTGAGCTTGCAGATCTATTTGCCATGGTTGCTGTGATTTGTTTTTTGGTGCCGAATTGTTTGGTTTGTGTTGAGAATTTTGGTCAAGGATGACTAAAGGGAAGCCGCCTCTTGGGGAACAAGAGATGGGTGTGATCATTACTCAAGGGATAGAATCTAAGCAAGGGGATGACCCAAAACAAGATGGAAAGAAGGCTGTTGATCCGAAGGATAAAGTTGACAGGGGTCGATCCAAGAGTAAGGGTCCATGGAAGAAGGCTGATCAGACTGTTGAAGCCTCCGTTTCGATTATTCAACAAGGCTTAGAGAAGATTCAAGAACGGTTGAATGGCCTCGAGGAGCGGGTTGACGAATGTGAAGCTAGCGGTGAAGGTAGAACGGATGAGGTTCAGGTGCTGTGGCTACAGCTCACAGATCTTCACACCGAAGTGAATGAATGGTCTCAAACACTCAGGGAGGAGTTCTACAAGCTCCAAGAATCGTTCATGGGGGCAATCGCTGAATTGCAAGAACAAATTTATGAGCAGTCGAAGCAACTCGATGTGCAAGGCCAAGAGTTAAAAGAACTGAAGGTTGGGAATAAACGCATGGAGGAAGAATTGTCTCTATGTAGGAGAGTACGTGCAAGTGGAGAGGGAGGTTCATTTGCACACGCACTACCAAAAATTGACATGCCTAAGCCAGATACCTATCATGGAACACGAATGGCTAAGGAGCTTGACAGTTTTTTGTTTAGTGTGAATCAATACTTTGCAGGTATGAGGATTACGGATGAGGACCAGAAAGTGCAAGTTGCTTCTAGGTACTTCAAGGAAGCTGCTTTACTTTGGTGGAAACAAAGACTAGAGACCTTGGAGGCAGAAAAGAAAAGACTTTCATGGGAAGAGTTCGTGACGGAACTGAGAGCACAGTTCTATCCCACGTATGCTGATAGGGAGGCGAGAAGGAAAATGCACAGCCATAAATAGGGGGATAGTATTCGAAAATACGTGAAAGAATTTCAAGAGCTGAAGTTTGAGAATCCACGCATGCCAGATTCTGAAGCGTTTGACATGTTCGTTGGAGTCTTGCAAGATTGGGCACAGATGGAGGTCGATAGATGCGAGGTTGAGACCTTGGTCGATGCTATTCGAGTGGCGGAGTCATTAGCAGATTACAAGGGAGACAAGCCGAAGAGCTCTAATCACCAGGGTGGCGATTCTAAAGGTGGTGGAGAGAAGGCTAAGTTTGGGAGTTATAAATCATCAACCAAGTCAAGTGATGCCAAATCAGGAAGAGGAGGTAAAAGTGATGATAACAAACCGTGGGAATGCTTTCTGTGCAAGGGTTAACACAGTGTTCGCGATTGCCCAAAGAAGCACAGGCTTGCTGCGGCAGTGAAGCACATCAAAGAAGAGGAGCAAGCCCAGAACAAGCATGTAGGTGGGGTCAGAATGGCACCACTAAAGAGACTCATGAGCCATAGACGCAACAGCTAAACCAAACAAAAAGGGACGGGTGTTCGTTGGAGTTCATGTTGGAGGTACGGAGTTGGATACTTTGGTTGACACAGGTGCGACTCACAATTTTCTACTAGCCAAGACGGCCAGAGAATTGGGGATTCGGTACACACTGCAAGAGAGCAAAACTACCATGAAGACGGTGAACTTGGAGGTACAACCTATTGTGGGGTTAGCATATGACGTCAAGGTTCGCATTGGTGATTGGTGTGGACGGCTAGAGTTTACTGTGGTGGAGCTTGATGATTATCCTATGGTACTCGGCATAGAGTTCTTGAATAAAAAGGAAGCATTTATCTTTTTCAAAGAGGGTTTGATTGTACTTGATGGTGTGCACCCACGATGCGTCTTGAGCACTATGCGGAATCTACCTTGGGAGCAATATCAGCGGCAAAGATAGCTTTGGAAACGGGACAAGCTAGTGTGGCAGAACCACACGAGGCAGAGGTAAAGGCAATACCAAAGGAAGATGAAGTTCCTACAGACAGAAAACCACCTTGCATGTGAATTACGGCACGCCGGGTTGTTCGTTGCACGGAGGATGCTATAGAACTCAAGTATCTAGTCAAGTGGAGGGATTAACCTAAAGCAAGAAGGGTGCACGAGGACAAGCTGAGTTGGTTTGGACGGCAAGTGGCTTCTTATCTACGGAAGGCAATGTAGGCATTGACTGAATAGGTGGTGGAGAAAGTCACACATTGGGATTTTTAGGCACGCAAAGTCCTTGTGTGAGCCAAATTCGTGTGCAACTTGGATTGATGGTGAGGGGTTTGTTATGTTGTTAAATTAGTGACTTAATTTTGTAATGGACTTGTGTCGTTGTGGGCTTAGACTTGACTAATCCATGTCCATAAAAAATAGGAGGTGGGGATAAGAAACCTAGTGTGAGTGGGTTTTCTTACGATTACTTGGTGAGCACTCAAGTGTTATTATATATAACACGAGAGGGGAGGCGTTGGGTTGGGTGTGTTGTTGTATTCTTTTGAGCAATAATACTACGAAGATTTCTCCCAATTCCTGTGTTTTTATTATTTTGTTTGCTTAGGCTGATCTGGTATCGTTTCGAACCTAGAGCCGCATAGACATTGGGTGTCCTTCCGCTGCGCCATCCTGTGCCGTGACAAGTGGTAGAGGAGCATTCAAGTTTGTCGCGGAAATCTGTCGCAGGTGGGTGCGCCTTCGTCGTTTTTGGGCCCGCCTTCGACTGCTGCTGGGTGCCTTTCTGGGCGCACCTTGGACTGTGCAGAGGCGCGTTTTCTGGGCGCCCCACTGACTGACCTGGGTGCGTTTTCTGGGCGCGCCACCTACTAGGGGTGAGCAAAACATCGGTATGGTATATGTCGTACCGATTGCTTGATATACTGACTTTTTCGACAGCGCCTAATCCCGACCGAAGCCGTGCCGGATTCTGCATTATACTGATCGACATTGTACCGATCAATACTGACAACGGTTCGGTCGGTAAGTGATACCCAGGGAATGAAGAGAAAAAATTAAGAAGATGACAAAAGGAAATAACTTGATTTCTTCTTTATACAATCCAATTTTAAAATCAATTGGTTCTAGTTCATCTTTTTCGTCAATACCCATTTCAAACATAATCACTTTAAAAAAAATCACAGAAATCACCATTCCCATACCCAAAAAAAACCCAAAAAGCACAAAAAAAAACCAGTAACCTACCACGATTCATGTTCACCGTAACAGTAACAATTCAACAAGAATGGGAGGAGATGGAGGAGACCCAAAAGAGGACAAAGGGAATAGGCGAAGGGGGCGTAGGTCGGGAAATGAGAAGGTAGATGGGAAAAAAAGAAAGAGGAAAAAAGAGAGGGAGGGAGGGTGTGGTGGAATTAGGATTTTGAGCTTTGTGAGATGAGATTAAAAATGAGGGAGAAGGGGAGTGTGGGGCTGTGGGCGACGGAGGAGGAGGGTTTGATAGTTTGAGTTTTGATGTTTGTGAGAGAGAGAGCGAGACGGCGAGAGGGAGAGAGAGAGTGAATTGAAAGTGAAGTGAATTAGAATTTTAGGGTTTTAATTTCTCTTTGTGGGCTTGGGTTGGTTGGGTTGCTGAGGGTATTGGTTGGGTAGGAAAACTTGGGTTAGGGGGATGTGTGTGTTGGGCCGGGCGGTATCGATTTGTGCCTAATCGATGGTACAAAACACAGCCAACTGACTTAAGAAGCTCTTTAGTTCGGCACGGTACAGAAATGCGGCGTGGCTCGTGAACTTTCCCAATTTTCAAACCGATACCGTCGGTTTAACCTCGGTATCGGCACGGCCCGGTCGGCCCGATTTTTTTGCTCAGTCCTACCGCCGACCGACCCTGGGTATGCTTTTGGGCGCGCCTTTCTGGAGCTTCTGGACGTGCCTTTCTGGTGGTGTTTGTGTGCGGAAACAAATTAAAAGCAAGGGTTGCTGGACAAGGAGGGTTCATCAAAGCCAGGTTTGAGTTTTATTAATTATAAAAGTCGACTTGTGGGATTTTATTGAGCTTGCAGATATGTTTGGCTTGGTTGTTGTGATTTGTTGTTTGGTGCCGAATTGTTTGGTTCCTTTTCTGCCAATTGCAGATTTGTGTTGAGAATTTTGGTTAACGATGACTAACTAGAAGCCGCCTCTTGGGGAACAAGAGACGAGTGTGATCACTACTAAAGGGACAGAATCTCAGCAAGGGGATGACCCGAAACAAGATGGAAAGAAGGCTACTGATCTGAAGGATAAAGTTGACAGGGGCCGATCCAAGAGTAGGGGTCCATCGAAGAAGGCTGATCTGACTGTGGAAGCTGCTGTTCCGATTCTTCAACAACGCTTAGAGAAGATTCAAGAACGGTTGAATGGCCTCGAGGAGCGGGTTGACGAATGTGAAGCTAGCGGTAAAGCTAGAACGGATGAGGTTCAGATGCTGAGGCTATGGCTAACAGATCTTCACACCGAAGTGAATGAAGGGTCTCAAACACTGTGGGAGGAATTCGACAAGCTCCAAGAATCGTTCAAGGGGGCAATCGCTGAATTGCAAGAACAGATTGATGAACAGTCGGCATGGAGGAAGAATTGACTCTATGTAGGAGAGTACTTGCAAGTGGAGAGGGAGGTGCATCTGCACACGCACTACCGTAAATTGACATACCTAAGCTAGATACCTATCATGGAACACGAGTGGCTAAGGAGCTTGACGGTTTTTTGTTTAGTGTGAATCAATACTTTGCAAGTATGAGGATTACGGATGAGGACCAGAAAGTGCAAATTCCTTCTATGTACCTCAAGGATGCTGCTTTACTTTGGTGGAAACAAAGATTAAAGACCTTAAAGGCAGAAAAGAAGAGACTTTCATGGGAAGAGTTCGTGACGGAACTGAGAGCACAGTTCTATCCCTAGTACGCTGATAGAGAGGCGAGAAGGAAAATGTGCAGCCTTAAACAGGGGGATAGTATTCGGAAGTACGTGAAGGAATTTCAAGAGCTGAAGTTTGAGATTCCACGCATGCCAGAATCTAAAGCGTTTGACATGTTCGTTGGTGGCTTGCAAGATTGGGCACAAATGAAGGTCAATAGACGCGAGGTTGAGACCTTGGTCGATGCTATTCGGGTGGCGGAGTCCTTAGTAGATTATATGGGAGACAAGCCGAAGAGCTCTTATCACCAGGATGGCGATTCTAAAGGTGGTGGAGAGAAGGCTAAGTTCGGGAGTTATGCATCATCAACCAAGTCATGTGACGCCAAATCAGGAAGAGGAGGTAAAAAGTGATGATAACAAACCGTGGGAATGTTTCCGATGCAAGGGTTCACACAGTGTTCGCGATTGTCCCAAGAAGCATAGGCTCGCTGCGGCAGTGAAACACATCGAAGAAGAGGAACAAGCCCAGAACAAGCATGTGGGTGGGGTCAGAATGGCACCGCTAAAGAGACTCAGAGCCATAGATGCAACAGCTAAACCAAACAAGAAGGAACGAAAGTTTTTTCGAGTTCAAGTTGGAGGTACGGAGTTGGATGCTTTGGTTGACACAGGTGCGACTCACAATTTTCTACAAGCCAAGACGACCAAGGAGTGGGGGATAAGAAACCTAGTGTGAGTGGGTTTTCTTAGGACTACTTGGTGAGCACTCAAGTGTTATTATATATAACATAAAAAGGGAGGCGTTGGGCTGGGTGTGTTGTTGTATTCTTTTGAGCAATAATACTACGGAGATTTCTCCCGATTCCTGTGTTTTTATTATTTTATTTGCTTAGGCTGATCTAGGTATCGTTTCGATCCTAGAGCTGCATGAACATTGGGTGTCATTCTGCTGCGCCATCTTGTGTCCGTGACAAGATGCTTAGCTTATCCGATGATTAACCACAACGACCTGCTACATGGGTTAGGAAGCACCATTGGTGGAGATAGAAATCTTCAAGCTATTCAGGAGTGCACCAGCGTACCCCCACCTTGCATGCTCCAGATCTTCCATGAGACCGGATGTGACAACAACAAATGATTTTTAGTTTAAAGATGCGATTGGTAAAGAGAGCACAATGAGTCGGCAAGGGAGATAATACCTCGGCGTCCGAGCTAGGGAATCCTTTGTTGGGATGCCGTTTTATATGGAGCACCACCCATAGCCATCACTTAATTTTATTATAAGGAACGAGAGACATCCACGGATAGGCTCTTGTATAGAAAATCTCTTGTATAGGCTCTTATTATCAATCCATACACGCTGGTCCTCCACATCTGGCTTTAAACTTGCTACCGCTACATCTCGCATCATCAGCACAATATCCAAGGTTTCCCAATCTCTTAATGGTCTCCTCCATTTAGATACCCAAGCTGGTTGGTTTTCCAACATCACAAGACAATCAGCAATAGAGGAGTGCTTGCACATGGATAAAGAAAATAACCGTGGGTACATTTTTGTTAAAGCGCCATTGCCAGTCCAGTCGCCTATCCAAAAGAGTACGTGCATGTGTTCCATTGCCAAGTTGAATCCTAGAGCCGTCCCACACATAGAGGGCAATGGTACTATCGGCCACTAGAAGAAGTCACAACATTCCTCCAAGTTTCTGAGGATTAAATTGAGGGGTAAGTGATTATGAACCTTCCATGCACTTGCTCTTTATTAATGCAAGTGCTGTTATATTCTAATGGCAATAGCTAAATCTTTCATAGTGGCGCAATCAAAATTAGAGTTGTTTTCCAGACTAGCTAGCTACTCCTCTAGTGGCGCATCTATGTTTTCTTACTGTTTTCTAAGCGGCTTGTGACAAGAAGTCATGTTAAGTAATTAATACGTAAAAATAGGATTATAGCCCTCCCACATGCATTTACTATTTAGTTCGGTTCCTTTATGTACCTGTATTTTTTTGCCCATCCTATACCTATACTATATCAATCGGTTCCATTTTTTTTTTTGATAAAGAGTCATTTTCATTAACATAAACAGATCAAAGATCTGAATTGTACATATCTAGATCTAGAAAGTAAAAGCATAAGAAAACTTACAACATGAATCTCTCTTGATCTATTACAAAGTTCAAAAACAACAAAACATTATCCTTCAAAAGTGGATTAACAATAGCACAATTTTTCCAAATGGAGCATTTTTTCAGATCTAGCCCGTGCTGCAAAGACCACACTTGAAGGTGGAAAATTTGTTGTTCTTGAGTTTTCATAAGAGATAGAAGAAATCCTTCTTGGAAAGATATTTCCTCATAGCTTCTGACTTCCTTTGGCTTCACAAAAGATCCATCAACATCACCAGAAAATGTGAGAACAACCTCTATTAAAGGAGAAGAAAACCCACAAGAAGGGAAAAGAACCCACAAAAAGGGCAGAAGATCCAACTAAGTGGAAAAATCTGGTGATAATTATTAAACCGAGTAGAAAAACAAAGAAAAGAAACAAAAAAAACAAAAAAAATGAAGAGAAAAGGAGGCTGCCTAGAAGGGGTTTCTTCAAGCTGAGTTCTAGAGAGGGAAAAGAGAAAAATAAGGGGAGAGAGAGTTCTGATTTTCGGGAGAAGAGTTATCAATCGGTTCCATTGTATACCTATACTAAAAAAGTTCATTCCATTGCACCCTTCGGTCTGTCTCCCGTAAATTCGACCGTTACGTGATGCCACGTGGCATGACATGTGGCAAATTATTGGCCCCCCAAATTCCTATACTATTTCATCCGGTTCTTTTATATACCTGTACTTTTTTTTATGCCCATCCTATACCTGTATTATATCAAATGGTTCCATTTTGTCCTTCTATCAATCTAGTGTAACGAACGTCAACTAATGTCAGGTGGCTTTTGTCATGTGGAATTTTGTGGGCCCCACTAATCGATAAAGTAATAAAAATTATTTAAAATTAAATTTTTGTGAAAAAAGAGGAAAATATTTTATGCCCTAAAAATCATCAATATTTTTTTGGGCCACACTAATCGATAAAATTATTTTTGCTTTTACAGGATTTTAAAACTGGAAAAAGTAGTAGAAGAATAATTGAAGTTAAAAGATTAATTGCTTAACTTTTAAAAATGATATTAAAAAATCATTAAAAAATAAACAATTAATCTTTTATTTTTTTATTTTTAGAAAAATTATTTCTTATTTTATCGATTAGTAAGGGCCACAAAAATTTCACGTGACAAAAGTTACCTCGTATTAGTTGATGTCTGTTAGGCTAAATTTATAGAAGCATAGAATGGAAACATTTGATATAGTACAGGTATAGAATAGGCAAAAAAAATATAGGTACGTAAAAGAACCAAAGGAAATAGTATAGGAATGTGGGGGGGGGGGGGTGAATAATTTGGCACATGTTACGCCACGTGGCTTCAACTAACAGGAAATAGACAGAAGGATGTGATGGAACGAACTTGTTTAGTACAGGTACGTATAGGATGCTTCCCGTATTCTTGCTATAACATTCTTGCCTCTGTCGACGTTTTGAAGCAATGGAGAGGGGTACACAGAAGATTCAATTAATTCCTACTATTGTGTTCTTCATACCTTAACGTGTGCTATCGGGGCCTTGTAATAGGCATTTTTTTTTTTAATAGCTTATTTTTCTCTTCACTGTCGTCATTGCTCCAATGACGGACTTGTACAGACCCTTTATTTGAAGTTTCTAATAAACTTTTTGATGAGCATAAAAAAAGAGGTACGTATAGGATGGGCCAAAAAAAAGTATAAATATAAAAAAATAACCAACTAAATAGTACAGGTATGCTGGAGGGCCATAATCCGTAAAAAAAAAGATGGACTTCTCTTATAACTGTGATAGATAGCACTTTACAATTTCTTAATTGAAATTGCAATTAGATGCAATATGGAAATTGCTTTCTTAATAAAATTGTATCGTTTAGACAACCTTTTTTTAATGGAAAAAACAAAAAGAGAACAAAAATTTTGGATATTAAGGAATACTCGAAATTAGTTTGGGCCTTCTAATTGGACTTTATCTTACGATTCAAAATTCTATATTGTTAGGTTCAAGTGATTAGCATCAACAAAAAAAAAAAAGTAATAAGCAATTTGCTTCCACCTAACCCGCTGCGTAACCTTGGTGGCCCAATCCGGATATTAGTCTGGGCCATGTTAAACCAAGGAATATTACTAGTTAGGGTTTCAAACTTAAAATTAGGGTTATGTCTAACATTAAAAGCGTAGTAGAGCAGGTTTATATAAAGGTTAGACGTGACAAAAACTGCCTCAAACGAAATAAATTACGGCCACTTCTCTAATCCATTATCCTCCATGGAGGATATAGACGATGATTTATTGCTCGAAATCCTTGGCCGAGGGTTAGTTTCTCCAAGAATTGCATTTCAGGGTAAGTTGGTCTCCAAGCGTTGGCACTCTCTGATCTCCAGCCCAATCTTTGAAAAGCGAAGGAAGGAGCTCCACAGCAGGAAACCACATCCCTTCACCATCGTCACTAACGCTCCCTGCAGGGGGGATCGTAGGGATCATTGTATAATAAGCTGTGGTGGTTGGGAGCATCCATTATTCCAATCTTCCAAGAAGAAGAGATTCGACTTGGGTTACCTGCCTTGTTTCAAGCCTGGAAGGGACTGCACGGAAATCTGTATTCACGTTGACGCCACGTGTAATGACTTGCTCCTTTGCCATTCCACCCATCCGGGGGACATGAAAGACAGAGTTTATTACTTGGTGAATCCATTGACGAGGCAGTGGGTTGCTCTTCCACCCTTTGATGAGAGATACTCCTTTTTAAGTGGTGAGGCTGTAGGTTTGGTGTGCAATATTGATAATGAGGGAAACTACAAGGTGGTGAGGATTCATAAAGGAAGAGATGATGATGTTCGGTCCCCTTTTACATCCCTTGTTTTTTCTTCGGAAACAAATACATGGGTCGCTATGGAGGTACCAAATCCAACGGAATTTTTCTTCTCTGATTATGAGGGCAGGTCCTCCTACAGTATGTTTTCTTGGAATGGGGTTTTGTTCTTAAAAAGCTGCAGCTATAGAGGTATTCTTGCTTACAATCCCATGGAGCCAGGGAGATGCCTTGTAATTGACTCCCCTCAAGAGGATGATGGACTCAGTAATGATTTCATTGCTTTAGGCATCTGTCAAGGGTCTTTGCTCTTACTGCAACAACACGATTTTGGTGGAGATAGATCGTTTCTTAGGAATTGGGAATTAAAAGATTACAAGAAAGGAGAATGGAGCTTCAAGTATAATCTCTTCTACGATGAATTCGACACCAATGATGCCCCTCTGATAGAGGAATTGGAATCAGAGTGGCCAGACATAGAACCTTTGGTTTTGGACCCGAATGATGAAGGTATTGTTTACTTTCGTCATTTCCATGGCTGCTCTATGGAGCGTATTTTCTCTTGCAATTTACTCACCAAGGAAGTCAAACTGCTAGAAAGCATCAAATCATCACCTGTCGGTTATAGGACTTATGAAGCTTGTGATCTCCGTACTATGTTTCCGTATGTAATACCGCATGAGTGGCCTACACATATTCCTGTGCTCCCTCAAGCTGCCATTTAATTTTCCACAGAATTTTCTGTAGTATGAGAGCTAGCTGGAAAATCATTGTAAAACAACAATTTCATAAGTTAACGATGAGGTTGCAGTGAACTTTTTTTTTTTATATGTTAACGATGAGGTTGCATTATTATTGATTCTGAAATAGATATGCAAAGTTACATAAAGTCATGCCGTATACAGGCCGAGCACAGAAATATATGCAGTGAACGACTCTCTTCACAATAGCTTTCAGTTTGGAGTACCAGATTGGCCTGCTTCCAGTTCCTGTCCTCCCATCAAATGTTCCATAAACTTTTGAAGGTGAATTAACTTCCTACGTGGGAGGGTTGAGTTTTCCTCCTGTTTTTTGTCTACTTCTTTAGCTAGGTTCATGACTCTTTATCAACTGTTTAGGATTTTTAATGAGATCTCTTTGGAAGATATGGAGACATGATGATTCTTTGTATGACACATTATGGGGTGGCATTGACCATGAAGTGACAATTTTGGCTTTGGATCCAAAGGACGAACATACGGTCTACTTTTATCCTGAAGACGGATTTTGGCTTTGAATTTTCTTGTGTGATTCGCAGTCAAAGTTAAATTCTTTTTGTTGCTAACGATGGAATTCTTTTTGATGCTAACGATGGACTTTTATTAAATCAATATGTACAGACTACATTACACCCAACAAGCAGCATGATAGCTGCTGTTGTTGCAGTACTAAACAACATCAGAGAAAAGTTAAAGGTTCAGCAGAACTAGAATGATACACGAAGCAGACCGACTCTTCACATTTACAATATTAGATCAACATTGTTACGCAAACTAGGTTGAGCATGTGAGGTTTTTATGATCTCGATATGGACCTTTTGTTGGGAAAATATTCCAATTATACACACTGGCATTATCAATTTTCTCTCTTTATGTAATCAAAATGAGATATCAATTTAAAACAACTCCAATGCTAGCAATCAAGTAATGAGCAGCAAGCAACAACACAACCACAACACACCGAATTTACATGGAAAATCCCCAAAACGGAGTAAAAACCACGGGACAAAGTCCACCAATCTTCCACTATCAACAATAATGGGCTTACAATCAATTGTTCATCTCTAGCTCATACTAAAGACTACAACATCAACTCAACATCAAGAACAACAAGTCTTGGCTCCAACAACAACAACTACATCACCATATAGATGGATTTCTTCCAACTAATCAAGAGAGAAATAACAATAAAGTTCAACAAAAAGGTATACACGAAATACCAGAACCATGGAGTCTATGAATGATCAACTCCGTTCACTTTGTAGAGCTTGAGACCAGGAGCAACATACTGAAATTTCATCACGATCGGGCTTGAAATCACCATCCGATCATGGGTTGAAAGATTAGAAGAAAACCTTCTTCTTCCTCTCTTTTCTCTCTTTTCTTTCTGCCCAGAAACGCCTCTCACTCTATTTTTTTTCTTCTCTTTCTCCGTCACAGACTCTGCCCACACACACCAATTATTCAAATAAACAATATTTTGCCAAAGTTTCACTATGGTCCCTCAATTTTTCAACTTTTACACTTTAGTCCCTAGCAAAAGTTAGGTTTGGTCCATGTGAGCTTGGACCCACCCAACAAATCTCCCCCTCCAAGTTCACATGGAGGGTTCTACCAAGCCAGCTTGCTTCCGAAAGAAAACAAACTTCTCCTTTGGTAATGGCTTGGTCATCATATCAGAACCACTATCATCCGTGTGGATTTTCTCAACACATAGCTGCTTCATCTCAATGGCTTCTCTTATCCATTGATACCGCATCTCAATGTGCTTAGACCTTGAATGAAAGGTCGGGTTCATGCTGAGATGGATGGCACTCTGATTGTCACAATGCAAAACAAACTTGTCTTGACTAAGACCAAGTTCTTGTAAGAACTTTTGCATCCACATCACTTCTTTTCCACCTTCTGACAGGGCAATGTATTCGGCCTCTGTAGTAGACAATGCTACACACTTCTGTAACTTAGATTGCCAAGATACAGCTCCACCTGTAAAGGTCATCATAAACCCAGAAGTAGACTTCCTAGAATCAACATCTCCCGCCATATCTGCATCCGTATATCCATCAAGTACCAAACTCCCATGGCCAAACGATAAACACAAACTAGAAGTACCCTTGAGATACCTCAAAATCCACTTCAAGGCTGACCAATGCTCTTTACCTGGATTAGACATAAACCGGCTAACAACACTAACAGCATAGGCAATATCTGGCCTAGTGCACACCATGGCATACATCAAACTGCCCACGGCTGAAGCATAAGGCAGTTTCTTCATCTCTTCCTTCTCTTGGTCACTTGTAGGACTTTGCTTGGAACTAAGCCTAAAGTGAGACGCAAGTGGAGAACACACCGGTTTTGCCTTGCTCATGTTGAACCTATCAAGAATCTTCTCGATGTATCTCTCTTGAGACAACCACAATTTTTTCTTATTCCGGTCTCTAGAGATTTTCATGACAAATATTTGCTTTGCCGGTCCCAAATCCTTCATTGCAAATGAACTACTCAAAGCTTTCTTCAAACTTCGGATTTTCTTTGCATCATGGCCAACAATCAACATATCATCCTCATATAGCAAGAGGATAATAAAATTATCATCAGAGTACCTCTTGATATAGACACAATGATCAGAGATAGTCCTGTTGAACTCATGATCTATCATGAAGGAGTCAAACTTCTTGTACCATTGCCTCGGAGCTTGCTTAAGACCATATAAGCTCTTCCTTAGCTTGCACACAAGGTTCTCTTTTCCCTTGACTTCAAACCCTTCCGGTTGCTTCATGTATATTTCTTCCTCTAGCTGACCATGGAGAAAAGCTGTCTTCACATCAAGTTGTTCAATCTCCAAGTCCAAATGGGCAGCTAAACCCAAAACAACCCGGATAGAAGACATCTTCACAACGGGAGAAAAGATTTCACCAAAATAAATCCCCTTCTTTTGACCAAATCCTTTCACAACCAATCTCGCCTTGTACCTTGGCTTTGAAGTACTTTCTTCCATCTTTAGCCTAAAGACCCATTTGTTATTAAGTGCTCTCCTCCCCTTTGGCAACTCAACCAACTCATATGTGTTGTTCTCATGCAAGGAATTCATCTCATCTTGCATGGCTTCCAACCATTTTCTTCTATCATCAAGTGACAGGGCCTCTTCATAGCTTTCTGGTTCTCCTTCATCTGTAACTGTCACCCACTCATTGGATGGATACCGTGTAGACGGTTGAGGCTCTCTTGATGATCTTCTCAACTGTGGCTGTGGTGGTGGCTCCACATTAACATGCTCCGGTGCATCATTATCAATCATAGGAACATCATTGGGCTCATGACCAATTGCATCACCATCATTATTCTGCACATCTTCCCCGTGATCAGCATGGACAGATGGAACTGTACTCGGGCCACCTAGTACCTCACTAGAAGAAGAGGAAGAAGTACTAGGCTTTTCCATCTCATCAAAATCTTCTAGTGTCTGGTCTATAAAGAACACCACATCTCTACTCCTTATGATCTTCTTGTTCTTCAAATCCCACAATCTATACCCGAACTCATTATGCCCATATCCAAGGAAGATACACTGCTTGGTCTTGCTATCAAGCTTGGACCTCTCATCTCTAGGCACATGAACAAATGCCTTGCAACCAAACACCTTCAAGTGCTTATAGGATACATTCTTTCCACTCCACACTTTATCTGGAACATCACCATCAAGTGCCGTGGAAGGAGATAAATTAATTAAATCAACTGCAGTCCTCATTGCCTCACCCCAAAATGACTTAGGCAATTTGGCATGAGAGAGCATACTGACAACTCTGTTGCAAATGGTTCTGTTCATTCTCTCTGCTACACCATTGTGCTGCGGTGTCTTGGGAGGTGTCTTCACAAGCTTGATGCCATAAGAATTGGAATACTCTTCAAATGGCCCTCGGTATTCACCACCATTGTCCGCTTTAACAGCCTTGAACTTCATCCCAGTTTCTCTCTCAACACTGACATGGAACTTCTTGAACACATCAAGCACCTGATCTTTACTTTTCAATACAAAAGCCCACACTTTTCTAGAATGGTCATCAATAAAGGTTACAAAATACAAAGCACCTCCATTAGATCTATCACTCATGAAACAAACATCAGTGTGAACTAAATCAAGAGCATTACTTTTTCTAGATGGAGGAAAAGTATGGAAAGACACTCTATGTTGCTTGCCAACTAAACAATGAGTGCAAGATTTAGACAAGGTACCTGACAAGCCTGGCAAGAACTCTTTCTTTGCAAGCAATTGTAGACCTTTCTCACTCAAGTGCCCAAGTCTCTTATGCCATAACTCCATAGAGATTTCATGCTCAACGACATTTACTTCATCATAGCAAGGCTTTGCTTGAGTCCGGTAGAGAGTATTCTCCTTTTTCCCTTTTGGCCAAGACAATTGCACCCTTTCCTCTAGTAAGCTTCCAAACCCCATTACCAAAGCTACTATGATATCCCTCATCATCAAGAATGCCGGTAGAGATCAAATTCAATCGAAGATCCGAAACATGTCTCACGTCCTTGAGTAGCAACTTGCACCCAAGATTGGTTTCTAGACAAATATCACCAACTCCAACAATCCGAGCATCGGACTTGTTACCCATCTTCAATGAGCCAAAGTCACCACTCTTGTAGGTACTAAAGAACTCTCTACAAGGTGTGACGTGTCGGGAAGCACCACTGTCTAAAACCCATGTGTATTCTTGTTGTGCAACATTAATGCTCTCCTCCTCATATAGAAGGAAGGAATCATCTTCGGAATCAATTGCCACTGCACTTGAATCTTCTTTGGCAACCTTCTTTCCTTCTCCCTTTTCTTGATCTCTCTTGAAACTCCTACACTCTCTTTTGATATATCTCGGCTTGTCACAGTAGTAGCATCTAATCTCACTTCTGGATTTGGAATTTTCTCTAGGCTTCCACTCTTTCTTCTTATCACGAGACTTGGAATGTTTTCTTCCTTGCGGCTTTCTGCTCTTGCTCCTCCCCCTGTTCTCTGTAACAAGGGCCTCTGACTTAGTGGACTTAACCCCCAGTTCTTTCCTCCTGACAGCTTCATCCATCACACTATCCTTTACTGCATCTAAAGTGAGCTTCACAGCACGAGCAGAATTGCTAAGAGATACTGTCAAAGTCTCCCAACTGTCTGGCAAAGAACACAACAAAATCAATGCTTGCACTTCATCATCTAGAATTATCCCCAAAGTAGTCAAGTGATTCAAGATTCCTTGGAAGTTGTTTAAGTGCTCTGACATATCATGCCCATCTTATTACTTCAGGTTCACAAGCCTTTTAATCAAGAAGGCCTTGTTCTGTGCACTCCGCTTCTCAAACAAATCTTCCAACTTCTTCCACAACTCAATTGTTAGTGTAATATGCCCAAAAGCCAATCATGGATGATTATTTGTTGTCATGTATACACATTAAGGTTATTCCAATAAGTATCGTTTATGAGATAAACGCTTGCACGTACTTATAACCCTAGAATATTTCATATTCTTAAATGTCCCTAGTCGATTATTATTACGGATGGGTTGTAATAATAAATTAAGACTAGCGTATGTTGAGAATTGCATATGTGATATGAATTCTACATACGGGTACAAGTTGGAGAACTTGTGGACTGGACCGACCCACATAAGAACCCTACATGGAACGTTATATGTATG
>JAKUCV010002588.1:0-25696 GCA_028386065.3 Turnera subulata | reverse complement strand
TCCGACCCATATAACGGGTATATTATCGTATGGTTTCTTGATAGAGTTGAACTGTTAAATGCATGGCCATGCTCGGATTAGGTGATATGGTGATATCACGGGTATCCGTTTTATACAGTTAACTCGAGGATCAAGAAACATAGATTAAACATATACGAGATTGACATATTCCATGTCTCGTGTTTGATCTTGATAATGGGACGAAAGGACGATGACATATTCCGAGGCATAGAGAATCAGTACCGATCTTGTCGTTCGGGTAGCAATGATGTGTTGCTAGACGCCGCTCTTTGTTTATAATTGTAAAATGGGATTTTACAATTATTGCCGGACGTTACAAGTGCCTACAGGGTCACACACAAAGAACCGTTGATTCGAGCAGGCGGTTGAACCGTGGTTGGACCATGGTTGGACCGGTTTGTGGTTGGACCGTGGTTGGACCGTGGTAGGACCATGGTTGAACCAGGGTCATTTTTGGTGGTTGGTTTGCTGAATGTCAGCATAATTGAGCCCCCTTTTAGTGCTGAGTTGTGATAGTCCATTAGTGGGAGACAAGGGTTAGTGAGTGTTATCATTTCACCACCTTTGGGGCCAAAGTGTTGGCCATTACTCCATTAATCTAATGCTATGTGTACGAGTGTGTGTGTGATGTATTGAGTTCAGTTTTTCAGACCTTTGATGCCTGGACATCATGTTTTGACACACCCCAAAAACTCAAGAAAGTCTTGAGTCCAAGTATACACTCTTCTTCTTCTTTGAGAAAGAAGGAAGAACACCAAAAGACAACAAGCCTTTGATGAGTGGAGTGAGTGATCAGATCATCTTCTTCCTTTCCTTCCTTTCTAAGTTCTTGAGAGGGTCTTGAGAGCTCTTGAGAGTCTCAGCACATACAGTTCTTCTTTGTGAAAGAAAAAACATAAAACACCACAACCATACCAGCTTCCGGTTTACTGCTGCTAGCACCCAGTCCGGGAGTGCTCGAGGTTTGATTCGTAGGACGATTTCAAGCCAATCACGGTTCGTGTGGATACCGTAGAGGAGCAAGGCCGTTGTCTTTCTCTTGCTGATTCCGTCCAGCATTTAGGTGAAAGATCCTAATACTCCAGGTATGTAAAAATTGTTATACGGTTTATGCATGCTTCACTTGGTTCTTGGTTAAGTTTCCTTGCTTCCGCTGTGCATTTGATGTTGTATATGAGTGTCATATAGATTACGGAAATTACATCATAAGCATCTGTGATCTTGCTTACATGATGAACCACACTAACATCAATTCACTTCCGGATATTAGCAACAATTTTCCGATTCAAAGAGTTCCACTCCTTGTCACTTGTACCTGCAACTTTTTGGCCTTCACACTCAATAGGCCCAAACAAGTCATTGCAATACAAATGATCCTCCATATACATCTTCCATACAGAATAATTCAATAAAGAGAGTTTTATTAAGCTAGTTTTATCCTCCATTTTGATATGCACAAGAAACCAACAATCAATGAACTTGGCTCCGCTACCACTTTGTTGGGAAAATACTCCAATTATACACACTGGCACTATCAATTTCCCCTCTTTGTGTAATCAAAATGAGATATCAATTTAAAACAACTCCAATGCTAGCAATCATGTAATGAGCAGCAAGCAACAACACAACCACAACACACTGAATTTACGTGGAAAACCCCCAAAAACGGAGTAAAAACCACGGGACAAAGTCCACCAATCTTCCACTATCAACAGTAATGGGCTTACAATCAATTGTTCATCTCTAGCTCATACTAAAAACTACAACATCAACTCAACATCAAGAACAACAAGTCTTGGCTCCAACAACAACAACTACATCACCATATAGATGGATTTCTTTCAACTAATCAAGAGAGAAATAACAACAAAGTTCAACAAAAAGGTATACAAGAAATACCAGAACCATAGAGTCTATGAATGATCAACTCCGTTCACTTTGTAGAGCTTGAGACCAGGTGCAACATACTGAAATTTCATCACGATCAGGCTTGAAATCACCATCCGATCAAGGGTTGAAAGATTAGATGAAAACCTTCTTCTTCCTCTCTTTTCTCTCTTTTCTTTCTGCCCAGAAACGCCTCTCACTCTATTTTTTTTCTTCTCTTTCTCCGTCACAGATTCTGCCCACACACAACAATTATTCAAATAAACAATATTTTGCCAAAGTTTCAATTTGGTCCCTCAATTTTTTACCTTTTACACTTTAGTCGCTGGCAAAAGTTAGGTTTGGTCCATGTGAGCTTGGACCCACCCAACACCTTTCCAATTCTTGCTGGGCCAGTACAAACGGGTACTAAGTGTTTCACACAACAAGACTTGTACTTTGTTGTTTGAGTGATTTTGGTTGCTTGATCATGGAAATAATGAAGCCATGCCAAGTTATAGAACAAATTTGCAGAGAATTTTGACAGACTAAATATTTGAGCGCCCAGGTACCAAGAAACCAAAACCATAAACAGAAAACACTTGATAGTCACCAATGTGGGGTTGGCCTGGTGGTGAGTGACTTTTTTCTGCTTAAGCTAGGTTTTTTTGGATTCTTAGTCTTCATGTTTACAGAAAATCCTATTGAGAGACTTAGAAATATTTTCAATCGGTTGGAGAGTGAAGGGTGTATGGACTTTTAACCCTGATATTGAACTGAGCCCATGACCCGTAATAGCTTGACCCTTTCGAGAATAAGCTTAGGTAGATTTTATTTCATACCAAAATGTTCTATAAATATCACAACCCTAGGGTTGCACTTAATATAAAGTACTTATTTCAACTAATCATTGCCTATCGGAAAGACTCACCCAGACTCACCCATCTACCATAGTTTTGTGCTAAAAATTAATGAATACAGCCGAGCACAGGACCTTCCGGTGGATGTGATTGAAGATATTCTAGTTAGAATCCCATCTATGCTTGTTGTATGGTTCAAGCTTCTTTCCAAACATTCCGGAGATCTAATCTATAGTGCCAGATTCAACCATGTGTACTCCAGTAACAATAAACCTAAATACCTGTTCCATTCAAGGAATCACGATTCCATGTTCAAGGATGGAGTGCATCAAGAGCCCTTGTGGGAAGTCCGTTATCTAGAAGATGATGATGATGATGATGAATCTCTGGTCATTGACATGACAATGGCCTCATGGGGGACCCACGTAGGCTTTGGTCACCTCCACATTATTACAAGGACAAACACCATATGGTTTTCCTCTCAAACGTCACCCACATGAAATAGTAGTGTCATGTGATGATGGAATGTTATGGATGGCTGTGACTTTTGGAGGAGAAGCAATCGTGCACCACTTATTATCGGACAAGAGAATGTCGAGAATTGTCCTGCCAAAGTAAGCTGAGTTATTCTTCCAGATATATTTATAGGTTTGTGCACGATTTGTGCACCGATGACTATAAACTGAGTCGGGGCTTATCTGTTGATCCTAGGTGTGTCCACCAGAAAGCAGAGACGAAGGTACTTTCTTTAAAAACTAACACCTGACGCGATAGCATTGGCCCTCGTATCAATTTTCAATTTAATACCGATCGACGAACAGGGATAACATTGAGTGGAGCCATTCACTGGTTATTGCATGCCGAAGATTTTGATGATGAGGATGCTGATGATTACATAGTTATTGCTTTCCGTATACAGAGTGAACAATTCAAGAACATCACTTTGCCTGACGGATATAAAAAACGTGGTTATTTTCCACAGTTTGTTTTGGATGGATGCGTTGGTTTGGTTGATCGTATATGGGATTAGAATGGAGATCTTTGTTGTGGGAATTATGAGATATGGTCAATGAAAGAGTATGGGGTAGGTGCCTCTTGGACCAAATTAGTTTTTAGTTTTTACACTCACATCTCATGTACCGCACTGTTCCATTTTGTACGATGAACAACGGGGAAATCTCATTGATCACAGAGGAAAAAGTTGGAAAACCAACTTTTGAGGTTCAATTTGGATGCAACTTGTTGTTAGCAAGTAAAGCGCCGGGAGTAGCCCGCTAATCGGGGAGAAAACAAGCGAGGCCCAAGTGAGATCCACACTCGTGGGCTTGGACACCACAAAGTAACCCAAAACTTTAAGGCCTTGGGTACATGGGTCCATTCCACTTATATTTTACTCACTAGGTCTCTTTTTATCCGATTTGGGACAATTACTCAAACATGAACACCCAACAATCTGTCCCTCAAGTGAGAGTTTCTTCCACATCGGGTTTAGGCATACTCCCCCTACAACGGAAGCATCTTCTGCGACATCCTCAAGAGCCCGCTCCATAACAACAAGCCCGCATTCAAAGGAGCACGCGCCTGCCAATCTCTTAGGTTTTCAAGAGTCACGCCTTACAACTCCACTCCTGGGCCTAAATCTTGAGTCTCGAGCTCGCTCCATGTGGGGGCAACAATCACGGGGCACACTATGTCACGTATCAATATCGATCACAGCCGAACCTTCGGCTTCGGTACCACTTGTTAGGAAGTAAAGCCAGATAACAGTATACGCAGCGAAATAGAAATCAAATTATCCAACAAAACTTCCCTATCAACTGAATACCAAGGAAGGTAGCAAATTGCAGCAAAATAATATCAACAACCAAACTAATCAACAACCACAAGAGACACTAAAGTTTTATGTGAAAAACCCCTTCAAATCGAAGAGTAAAAACCACGGAACCCAAGGTCCATCAAAACAACTCCACTATATCAAAAATATCTTACAAAACCTCCCTTCAAAAGGTACTAATAGCACCATCAAATAAGAGAGTGTAGATAACAACACTACAACAAAGAACAAGAAGAGTTACAGAGAAATTGACCAAAAGCTGCAGCTGAATTTCGACATCCCAAAGTGACAACTCCACAACTTCAAATTCAATCTCCACCGTGTCGATTGTAGACGAATGTGTCTGAAACGTCCTGACAAAATTTCAGCTTAATCCAACGGTTAACGAAACGGGAACGTCTCTTTGAACAAAGCTGGGCAGAATAGAAAAAATTGCCGCAAAACCTGAACTTTCTCTGATAACGAAAAACTTCTTATCTATAGTGTTTTTTGAAAATCCATTATTATTTTCAGAATTTATATAATATATATACTAAGTATAGTGGGTTCTAAAGATGGGCCAATCCATATTGGGCTATTTTCAACATAGGAGGGAAACCCAAAAACCCAACGATTCTCCCCCTTCCCGACTAGGTGGAGGAAATCGCCATCCCGGCGACTGAACAACAATCTTCAATCTTCTTCTTCGGCAGAGCTTTTGTCATCATATCAGCACCATTATCATCTGTATGTATTTTCTCAAGCTCAAGTAGCTTAGAATCCAAAACATCTCTTATCCAATAACATCTAACATCAATATGTTTAGACCTTCCATCAAAAGTAGAGTTCTTGCTAAGATGAATGGCACTCTGACTAACACAATGCAACACATACCTTTGTTGTGTAAAACCAAGCTCTTGCACGAACCTTTTCATCCTTAGCATCTCTTTACTTGCTTCAACAGATGCTATAAATTCTGCTTCAGTAGTAGACAGATATCCTGAAGTAGATTTTCTAGTATCTTAATCTCCAGCCATATCAGAATCAGTGTAACCCATTAAAGTAGGCTTCCTTGTTCCAAAACAAAGACTAAGATTAGAAGTACCACAAAGATACTGCATAATCCACTTCACAGCATTCCAATGCTCTCTCCTTGAATTAGATAGAAATGTACTAACTGTACCAACTGCATGAGCAATATAAGGTCTTGTACAAACCATTGCATATATCAAACTGCCTACTGCTGATGAATAAGGAATCCGAGACATATCGTCCTTCTCTTACTCACTGGAAGGACACTACTTCTTACTCAACTTAAGATGCACAGCAAGGGGTGTACCTACCACTTGGGCTTTATCCATTTTGAATCTTTGGACTACTTTTTCAATGTAGCTTTGTTGTGATAGCCATAACTTCTTTGCTGCTCTATCACGAATAATCCTTATCCCAAGAATCTGCTTTGTTAGTCCTAAGTCTTTCATGGCAAAAGACTTACTTAACTCTTGTTTCAACTTGTCGATTCAAGAAGCATTCTTACCAACAATAAGCATATCATCAACATAGAGCAACAAAATAACAAAGTCATCATCAGAGAATTTTCGCACAAAAACACAATGATCAGAAGAGGTCTTCTTGAAACCTTGCTCTTTCATAACAGATTCAAATTTTCTGTACGACTGCCTGGGAGCTTACTTCAAGCCATATAAACTCTTCCTCAACCTGCAAACAAAATTCTCTTTACCTTTGACTTTGAATCCTTCTGGCTGCTCCATGTATAATTCTTCTTCTAGATCACCATGAAGAAAAGTTGTCTTTACATCCATCTGTTCAACCTCAAGATCAAGACATGCTGCCAATCCCAAAACAACTCTGATAGAGGACTTCTTTACAATTGGAGAGAAAATTTCTTCAAAGTCTATACCTTTATTCTGGCTAAAGCCCTTCACAACTAACCTGGCTTTGTATCATGGAGTAGTAACACCACTTTCATGCTTTAATCTAAAAACCCACCGATTCTTCAAAGCTTTTTTATTCGTAGGTAACTTAACCAAATTAAAGGTATGATTGTCATATAAGGATTTCATCTCATCCTTCATAGCTTCAAGCCATTCCTTCTTCTGTTCACTCTCCATGGCTTCTTTGAAACATTCAGGTTCTCCCCCATCAGTCATAAGCACATACTGACTTGGTGGATACCATTAAGAAGGCTTTTTCACTCTACTAGATGTCCTGCGAGAAGTTTCTGCAACTTCCTCAACTGTTGCATCTGTCTGTACTAGCTGTTGCTCATTGTCAACATCATCTACTATATCATCAAACAAATGTGCACCATGCTGATCATCCACTGGATCGCCAAACTGAAAGTTATCCTGGATATCACCATGTTGAAAATCATGTTCTGCTACATCAGGTGTCTCAGTCGAAGGAACTAGCTCAAGATTAACCAAACTCTCTTGGTTTTCAAAAACTAAATTTCCTGCTTTTCCAATATCTTCAACGGTCTGGTCTTCAAAGAATACCACATCGCGGCTTCTAACTAGCTTCTATTCAATCGGATCATACAACCGGTAGCCAAATTCATCCTGACCATATCCGATGAAGATACACTGTCTAGTCTTGACATCTAATTTTGACCTTTCATCCTTAGGAACATGCACAAAGGCTTTGCATCCAAAAACATTCAAATGATCATAAGAAATATCCTTACCTAACCATACTCTGTCAGGTACATCAGCATCCAATGCTACAGCAGGAGATAAATTGACAACATATGCAACTGTGTTGAGTGCTTCATCCCAAAAAGATCTTGGCAATTTTGCCTCTGCAAGCAAACATCTGACTCTCTCAATCAATGTCATGTTCATCCTTTCAACTAGACCATTCAACTAAGGAGTCTTTGGAGGAGTTTTCTGATGTCTAATACATTGCTCTCTGCAATAACTATCAAATGGACCGCAGTACTCACCACCATTGTCAGTACGAATGCATTTGATCTTCTTGTTTGTTTGTCTTTTAACCAAGGCTTGAAATTCTTTGAATTTATCAAATACCTGATCTTTGGTCTTCAAGGTATAAACCCAGAGCTTCCTTGAGTGGTCATCAATAAAAGTCACAAAATAAAATGCACCACCATGTGACTTGACCTTCAAAGGACCACATACATCAGAATGTATCAACTCAAGCAATTCTAGCTTTCTGGAAGGGGGATGACTTTTGAAAGAAACACTTTTCTGCTTCCTAGCCAAGCAGTGAACACACTTGTTCAATTTCACTACTTTTACTCCTGCAAGCAAATTCTTCTTGGCCAAACAATTCATCCCCTTTTCACTCATATGACTGAGTCTCTTATGCCATAACTCTGAAGTTAGTGGCGGATTCACACTGTAGTCACCGTAGGCAGGTGACTACAGTGGAATTTTTGGAAGATAAATTTATTATTATAGGAAACAAATCTCCTATTATATAGATAAAGACATAAGTTGTAATTTACTATATTTGCCTACGCTGAAATTCTTTAAAAGCAAAGTTAATATTATAGGAAGCAAATCTCTTATTCTAGTGATAAAGATATGAGTTGTAATTTCCCATTATAGAAAGCAAATCTCTTATTATATAGGTAAAGATACGAGTTGTAATTTAATTGAAGCTGCATTTGTCTTTATCTTTCTTTTCCTACGTACAAAAATTCTAATTTGCTTAGTTCTCAATTTGCTCTTAATGGTTAGAATTTATCTTTTTTTTTTTTAAGAAAAATCTTGGTGATCATTCTAATATATTCAGCTTGATTTTTTTTTCCCTAACAAAATTCCGCCAAAATACAAACATGAGCTTTGCTAAACTTTATTTCTTTTCAAACTGAAAACTAAGTATAATTATTATTTCAATTTAAAAAGCCCTCGAGCAATTTAATATTTTCATAACTATATCTGATTACAATTGTTTTGGATAATACATCTAGCAATGTAATGGTTTTATTATTTTCTATGTTAAAAGAATTCTATTGAAAATAGAAAGTTACATGAAACAATGTTCTAAAATATAATAGCAATAAAATTTTTTTCTAAGATATAAGATAATTACGTTGCTAAATTAATACTTAAGAATTAAATTTAATTGGCTTTGTGCTTAGAAAGAATCAATTATATATTAGTGAAAAAATTACCATTTGTATATTTAAGGATTTTTTTTTTTTACAAAACTGACATAAAGATTTAAAATATGATTTATAAGAAATTAATTTCAATATTTAATTTTATCTTTTAGATTAAGTTGAATGGTTCATAATTGATGAACCGGTTCGTTTATAGTTTATATCAACCAAAGGAGCAATATTAATTTTTTTCTTGATTATTAAATAATTCTTTGATTCTATACATATAATAATTAAATAATAAATTGCCTACACTGAAAAATATTTCTGGATCCGCCACTATCTGAAGTGCTATCACTTTCAACCAAGTTCATAGAACCATGAGCAATAGATCCTTGTATTAGGTATAAATTAGAAGACTTTTTACCTCTGGCCACAACTAAAGAACCTTTGGTGAGCTTCCACTGTCCATCACCAAAGAAATTGCAGTAGCCATCATCATCAAATCTTCCTGCAGAAATCAAATTCAAACAAACAGGAGGTGCATGTTTGACATTATTAAGAACAAAACTTGTACCATTACTGGACTGCAGATAAACTGTTCCAGTCCCAACCACTCTTGTCTGATTGCCATTACCATCTTCAATACACCAAAATCACCAAGTGTATAAGTTGCAAAGAACTCCTTCCTTGGAGTGACATGAAATGCAACACCAGAATCCACCACCCAGCTAGTCTCATTACATACAAAATTGATGATATTCTCATCAAGAGTGATGAGAAGATCAGAAGCTACAGCAACAGAATTTCCATTCCCATTGTCTTTGTCTTCCTTCCCTTTCTTCTTCATCTCCTTTTTCAGCTTGTAACAGTATTTCTGGGTGTGCCCTACGCGACCACAAAAATCGCATTCAAAGATCTTGTTCTTATTTCTTGATTTGCTTCTGCTTTTGCTTGAACCTCTGTGACCACCTTTAAACTTTTCTCTACCCCTCTCTTGAACAATAAGAATATCGGATTCTGATGATGAAGATGAACCCTGAGATCTTCTTCTCGACTCTTCATTCAAAACACCACTTTTAACATACTCCATTGTCACAACACCGTTAGGAGCAGAATTGGCTAAAGAAATACGAAGAGTCTCCCAAGAATCTAGCAAAGTATTCAACAACCAAAGTCCCTATATCTGTTCGTCAAACTTAACTCCCATTCCAGTTAACTGATCGAGGATACCCTGCAAATCATTCAAATGATCTAAAATAGAGCCATCTTTCTTGTATCTCAAATTCATCAACTGCTTCAACAAGAATAGCTTGTTGTTGCCTGTCTTTACGAGAGTGCTTTTGTCCCGGGGAGGCTTATTACTAACAATACTCTTTTGGCGTTTGAAGTTTTCTATGTTATGAAGGAAAAAAGGAGAGCCAACAAGGGATGGGTGGGACTCAAACTTGATATGAGTAAAGCTTATGATAGGATAGAATGGCCTTTCCTTAAGGCTATTATGCTTAAACTGGGCTTTGCTCCTAATTGGGTACATTTGGTTACGAAATGTGTTACCACGAGTAGTTTCTCTATTTTGATCAATAGTGTGCCTAGTTGGACCTTTTATCCGGAGAGAGGGCTACGACAAGGAGATCCCTTTTCTCCCTATTTGTTTCTCTTGTGTGCAGAAGGTTTCTCCTCTATGATACGCCAGGCAGAAGTGGATCATAGTTTACATGGTGTACAAATATGTAGACAAGCCCCTCCCATTAGTCATCTGTTTTTTGCAGATGATAGCATCATCTTTTCCAGAGCAAACGTACGAGAGGCAGACCAGGTTATTGATATACTGAAGAGATATGAGGCAGCTTCAAGGTAGGTAATCAACCTAGACAAATCGAAAATGTTCGTGAGCCGGAATGTATCAGCAGATTTAGCTATCCAAATCCAACGGAGGATGGGAGTTAAGGCGGTGGATAGATTCGAGAAGTATCTAGGCCTTTCTTCCATGATGGGCCATGCTAAGAAAGCCATTTTTGACTCTGTTCGAGACTGAATTTGTAAAAAGCTCAATGGTCGGAAGGAGAAGGTGTTTTCTAGAGCGGGGAAGGAGGTGCTAATAAAAGCTGTTGCACAGAGCATCCCAACATACGTGATGAGTTGTTCTCTTTTGCCTGGAGTGGTCTGTGATTAGATAGATAGAACTATGAGGCATTTCTGGTGGGGTATCAAAGATTGGAAGAGGGGAGGGCGTTGGGTAGCTTGGGACAAACTCTGCATGACTAAGAAATATGGTGGGCATGGGTTTCGAAAGCTAAGCCTCTTCAATCAAGCTATGCTAGCTAAACAAGCATGGAGGTTGTTTCACACGCTTGATTTCTTATTGGGGCAGGTTCTCAAAGCTAAGTATTTCCCTCGTACAGATTTCTCACAAGCTCGGTTGGGTCTCTATCCAAGTTATACGTGGAGGAGCATCATTAGTGGTAGGGATTTGCTACAGCAAGGTGGGAAGTGGGTTGTTGTGAACGGAGCTTCGGTGCGAGTGAAAGAGGATAATTGGGTTGATTTCACCCTAGAAAACCATTCTGTATGGTCCCTGCATCAGCTTAGTCTAGATATGAGAGTCAGTGAACTAATTGATATGGATTTTAGAATGTGGAATTGGGAAAAAGTACAGGCTTTGTTTCCTCTAGAAATAGCTAATCGCATTCTGGGGACTCATTTGAGCTACATTTTACATGCAGATCACTTGTCTTGGCCCTATACTAAACATGGTGACTACACTGTGAGAAGCGGATACCACTTTCTCATCAGCCGCAGGATTCTTACAACTCCTGGATTGCACAAGGACCGACAAAGCAAATGGTGGCGTCACTTGTGGACACTGTCTATCCCTCCCAAAGTTAAGGATTTCATATGGTGCATAGCCCACAATAGCCTACCTACTAGAGATAATTTGTTGACTCAGGGAATCACTAAGCAGAACATCCGCCCCTTATGTTCTGATGGTGCTGAATCGGTGACTCATTGGATTTGGGGTTATGAGTGTTGTAAGTCTGCGTGGGAGCATGCGGGATTCTGGATCAATGTTAATTTTATACTTTATACTGTTATTAGAAACTTTTTAATCAATTTTCATGAAAAATTTGAGGAGGAAACTTTCCAGCAAGTGTGTATGACCCTATCGAGTATTTGGCATGCACAAAATGGTTTGGTGTTTCAGCAGAAGATACCTGATCAAAGGCAATCTTGTTTAATATCTGCTCAACTATTGGCGGACTACCAGGAAGCGAATGAGGCTCCAACAACCCTTAACAAGAATTGTGCGACACAACCACATTCATTGTGGACAAAACCACCAGCAGGCATTGTTAAAATCAATACTGATACAGCTTTAGATGATATTACTGCTGGCCTGGTAATTGTGGCTTCTTCCTCCCAAATTTTTGACATTCAATGCATTGTTAAGGTTACTCTTGATCTCAAAAATTATCTTCTTTGGCAATCCATCTTTCTTAATGCCCTTCGTGCACATAATGTTAATGGTCATGTCACTGGTACTCTGCCTCCACCAACTAAATTCTTACCTGATAATAATCCTAATCTAGCTTTCCAACAATGGCATCAAAATGACTCAATGGTTTTAACATCGATTCATTCTACTCTTTTCATTGATGTGCTGCAACAAATATATGATTCTGAGTGCATGTCATCTGCTAAGGAAACTTGGGAAGCTATTCGATGTCTCTTTCTTGATACAGCCTCTGCAAACCAAATCCAATTGAAAACAATAACTCTACAAAACAACCCAAGACATGCATACTTATCTTTCAGAGGCCAAGAACCTACGTGATTCCTTACGTGCCCTTACTAATTCACCTAGTGAAGCTCATTTTGTTCTTCAGGTGTTGAATGGTTTACCTACAGAATATGATAGTCTGTCAACCCTCTCCTAGCCTAGAATCCATTACCTTCCTTTGATCGAATTTGTTCCCAATTGCTTGCTTTTGATGGTCGGTTCTCAATTGCTTACTTAGTTGTCTAACCATACTTGGGATTTAGTTTTATGTGATTCTTTGCAGAATGTTATTGGATGCCGGTGGATTTATAAGCTCAAATGCCATGTTGATGGTACCATTGCTCGATATAAGGCTCGCCCTGTGGCTCAGGGATTCAGACAACAACCTGGTATCGACTACACAAAGACTTTTAGTCCTGTTGTCAAGCTTAACCCAGTCTGCATCGTCCTTAGTCCTGCCACCTCTTATTCATGGCCCATTCGCCAACTTGACGTTAAAAGTGTCTTTTTGCATGGTGATCTTTCTGAAGTAGTATATATGAGGCAACCACCGGGGTTTGTGCATCGCGATTATCCTGACCATGTATGTCGTCTTAAACGGGCCCTATATGGTGTTAAACAGGCTTCCCGTGCTTGGTTCCACCGCTTTGGCCCTTATGTCCATACATTGGGTTTTATCTCTAGTGGTACAGATAGTTCCATGTTTATCTATCAACGTGCTAGTACCACCACACCCTTCAAAAAGTTTCTTTTTTTTTTATTGCAAAACTAACCATGTACTCAGTTTATTGCCATAAAAACATATCAACCATAAACTTAAAGAAGTGATATTTACTTCAAATACAACTCCATGCAAGGCAACTATTAGATCTCTTCCAACAGGGCACTCAAAAAGAGAAATACTTCAATCCTTAGATCAATGCAGATGCAGATTGCACAAACAACCTCATGTTGATAAATCTACCAACTAAGGCAAATAACCACACGAATAGTGCCTTAGTGACAACTTACTGCAATTGGAGCTTTACTTTGATCACAGAGACAGGAAATTAGATTTTCATGGAAATAAAAGATCCCTAGAGTCAGTGGCGGTGGCCCAGGGGAGCTGAGGGGCCATTTGAGTTTTTAAACTTCCCATATAAGTCCTATTGTAATATTCCCGTATGGTCCGTGAACTTTTAATTTTTTTCATATAGGTCCTATCATAATATGTATTTGGCCCCTCTTAAATTTTATTTTCTCATATAAATCCTTATTATTACTCACAAATATTATATTGAACCCCTCCAAGAATTATAACTAGCTCCGCCACTGCCCAAAGTGCAAATCAATTATTCTCTACATGGGATCTGGGACAAGGTACTCTTGTAGCTCTGCAATTAATCTCACCCATACGGCCCCCTAATTTGCTTGCATATGAGACAAATTCTATTTTTAAATGATATATATATTTTTTTTATTCTCTCTTTCTCCTTTTCTCTACACATATTGATCCATGCACGGATGACTATAAACTAATATGGGCCTTACCTGGGGGCCTTACCTGATAGTCTTGGTAGTTATCGTCAAAAGGCTGAGATGAAGGTTTTATCTTTGAAAACTAACTTTCTGCCGCAAGTGAAAGGGTGTTGTTGACGACAAACGACAGTGATCACAAAATTATTGCTTTCGATGTGCTGAGTGAAGAATTCAAGAACATCTCTTTGCCTGATAGTTATTGGTTATCGTCCTTTTCTACTGGTTGTTTTGGATGGATGCCTTGGTTTCCTTTTTCATATGCGGGATGCGAATAGAAATTGTTGTGGGTATGAGATATGGTCAATGAAAGAGTATGGAAATGGTGCTTCTTAGACCAAATTACTTTTCACTATCTCATCTCCTCCACGTCGCTTCCACAGGATTCAGATTTCTAAGAAGAACAAAGGGGAAATAGAGATCATCACAGGTACCCACAAAGTGTTAAGGTTCAATTTGGAGAATAAGGTTTGCAAAGTGCTTTGTCTTGGAGGAAAAAAACGTTATTGTGTTTGGCCTAATCCCTCATCATATGTTGAAACGTTAGTATCACCGCATGGTTGGTAAAAAAAATTAGGGGATATATGCCTTACAGGCAATGAATAAATAAGAGGAGAATTTAGAATGTTATGTGTATGATTCCATCTGTGCCATGGTTTAACTGGTTTTTTTAATTAACGGAAACAAGAATAATAATTGAAATGTTTAAAAAAAAAAATAACTTCCAGCAACATATATATACTCTTAATTATTATCAATTATGCCAGTGATGTTAGTAACATGAAGTTGATCCGAGTAGGATTTGGGGGAATTCGACCTTACCTACCGTAGAAAGAAGATAGACAAAAATGTCTTAACCGTTTTGTGGGGGAGAAATTACGCTTAGAAACCATGTTGAAATTATAAGGATAGTTTTTTCGGTTTTCTTATCTGTTACAATTATCTAGAGGTTTGCCCCTACTAATACCGATCCAACTCCAATAACACCTGGTTATGGTAAGTGACAATCCAACTAGAGGCTTGTGTGATCCCGACAAGTTAATTCTTCCTGGTGCCACCTCCTATATATATTATTACTCTTCTCTTGTATATATTGGATTTATAAAACCCTTGCTAATGGCTATTTTATTTTTTGTTAAAATAAAACTAGCAAATCAACATCAATGGACTATATATACCAAGAAACTGGGAACGGGTCTAATGCCAAGAGACAAAAAGTTTCTTTCCCAAAAGATGGACACAAATGCTTCTTTTTTTTTTTTTTTACCTATACTCAGCCTCGATTTTTTCCAACAATAATGCTAAATACCACTACATACATCACCCCTGAAATTTTCAGGGTTGATGTGGCATCTTACGTGGTAAAAAAATTAAAGCTGATTGGATATATATTTTATTATTTTATTTTAAATAATAGTACGAAAAATCCTAAATCTATTTTCTTATCAAAAACCTAAATCCATTACCGTTTCTTTCCTTCTTCATATCGTGATCCAGCCAGATTCCACCACAATTGAAGAAACTCAAAAATGAATCAACCAGAAACATATCAACAATACAATATACATTATTTTCTACCGGAGGAAAAGTGCCTTCAATGATTCAAAGCTTGGTTTGCTGCAATAGTTTACAAGAATGGTCTTAAGACTATGATTTGTACACCTATTATGAGTCGCACAAAGACAATTGTTGTAGACAATTATGCATATTTCAACCATTGATTTTGAGTTATTCAATTTAAACTAGTTTTCGATTGTGATTTTACTTTCTCTTCCAGGTGAATGGACTGGAACGGTTCCAATCGTTCTGAAAACCAAGAAAGCGCCGGCGCCGGCGGTGGTGTTTGATTGAAACATGGAGAGGTATCCTGTGAGACGATTTAGGTTTTTCATTTAATTTTTTTTATAGAAAACATAAATTTAGAGTTTCCTTATAATTATTTAAAATAAAATAACAAAACATATATCCTATCATTTTTAATTTTTTTGACCAGTAAGAAGCCCCATCAATCCTGTAAATTTCAGGGGTGATGTATGTAATGGTATATAGCATTATTGTTTTTCCAAATCATAAGCGCCTCAATTCTGCCGCTCATAGGAGGTAGGTTGGTCTGGGCAGAAAATCTGTATTGGTATACTCACTCACCTGTCCAAGTGCGCGCGCAACCCCTGGATTGTTTGGGAAAAGTTTCGGGATGGGGATGAGAAATTGAAAAAAAAAAATTATTATCGGTTAGGGTTTCAAACTCAAAATTAGGGTTATATTTAACATTAAAACCCTAGTAGAGAAATATAAAAAGGCAAGATGTGACAGAAAATCAACTACGGCCACTTTTTATTCCTAATAGCTACTCCTAAATCTTCATCATCAAATCCAGCATCCTCCATGGAGGATGTAGACGATGTTTTATTGATTGAAATTCTTGGACGAGGGTTTGTTTCTCCAAGCTATGCTTTTCAGGGTAAGTTGGTCTCCAAGCGTTGGCAGTCTTTAATCTCCAGCCCAATCTTTGAAAAGCGATGGAAGGAGCTCCACAGGAAACCACATCCCTTCGCCATCGTCACCGACGTCAACTTCGTCTCCGACGGCGGCTGCAGGGTTGATCGTAGGGATCACTGTATAATAAACTGCGGTGGTACGGAGCATCCATTATTCCAATCCAAGAAGAAGAAGAAGAAGAGATTCGACTTGGGTTTCCTGCCTTGTTTCAAGCCTGGAAGGGACTCCAGGGAAATCTATATTCACGTTGCCGCCTCATGTAATGACATGCTCCTATGCCATTCCACCCATCCGGAGGACTTGGAAGACAGGGTTTATTACTTGGTGAATCCATTAACCAGGCAGTGGGTTGCTCTTCCCCCCTTTGATGAGAGATACTCCCTTTTACGTGGTGAGGCTGTAGGTTTGGTTTGTGATATTGATAATGAGAGAAATTACAAGGTGGTGAGGATTCATGATGATCAGTCCCCTTTGACATCCCTTGTTTTTTCTTCTGAAACAAATGCATGGGTGGCTGTGGAGGTACCAAACCCGACACAATTTTTCTTCTCTGAATATGAGAGCAAGTACTCCTATAGTATGTTTTCTTGGAATGGGGTTTTGTTCTTAAAAAACTGCAGGCATCGAAGTATTCTTGCTTACAATCCCAAGGAGCCAGGGAGATGCCTTGTAATTGACTCTCCTCAAGAGGATGATGGACCCAATAATGATTCCTTTATTTTAGGCATCTGTCAAGGGTCTTTGCTCCTACTGCAGCGACACCAGTTTGGTGGAGACAGATTGTTTCTTAGGATTTGGGAATTAAAAGACTACAGGAAAGCAGAATGGAGCTTCAAGTGCAATCTCTTCTACGATGAATTCGACACCAAAGATGCCCGTCTGCTAAAGGAATTGGAATTACCCTCTAAGACTTTCATAGTACCTTTGGGATTGGACCCGAATGATGAAGGTATTGTTTACTTTCGGCATCTCTATGGTTGCTCTACGTGGCGTATCTTCTCGTGCAATTTACTCACCAAAGAAGTCGAGCTGCTAGAAATCATCAAACCAACTGTCGATTTTGTTTGGGATGTCCGTAATGTGTTTCAGTTTGTAATACAACATGAGTGGCCTACACGTATTCCTGTGCTCCCTTTGGCTTCAATTAATTCTCCACAGTGTTGTCTGTAGTATGAGCTAGCTTGAAAAATCATTGTAAAACAACTATATCAGCACAAGGATTACCCAATAAATGGATTTCGAAGTGATGAAGATGCAGTTAATGTTTTCTTTTTTTTTGTTATGCTAACGATGAGATTGTATTATTGTTGATTCTGAAATAGATATACAAAGTTACATAAAGTCATGGTCGTATACAGGCCGAGCACTGAAATAGCTGCATTGAACGTTGGGGCAGTTTGTTGAGGCAAACTACATGATTCTGGATGATGTTGGGCCAGAGTCAGCTCACCTTCTTGACAAGTTTAATTTTAGAATATGAAATTACTTGATTCTGGTGATATCAACAAGTTCTGCATTCCCTGCGTGATGCAGTACACGATTTGTCATTAAGGGTAAAAAGAAGTGCCGTCCTTTGTAGAAGAAGATGACGCTTCTTACATTGTGGAGGAAGATGTTGTGAATAATGTTTGTAATTCCAAAGTCTACTTCCTCCAAAATTGTGCTTGTTCTGCGGGAGAAGTGAAACTGTGTTGGAAGAAAACAAATCATTAGATTTGAATTCTGGTGACAATTGGGAAGAAACCCATAACAGGTTTCAGGCTGTAATACCAGAGTGGCCTACCGATGTTCCTTTGCAACCATCAGGTGCCAATTAATTCTCCAGATACTATTCTCCGCGGGTATATTATATCATATTCTTCCTTTTTAACTTGTGTGCTGCTGGTAGTTTCAATTTTAAGAGAAGAAATAATAATAAAAAAAATCTCATTTGCAAGCTGATATGACCAAGAAATTTATATACTTGGAATCAACAAAAAAGCTTAGAATTGATAAAGAATGAATTTTTATTGATGAAGCTCTTAGGATCACAGGAGGGAGGATAAGAGTACATGGGAGAAGATGAGTACTTTTATGTCTAGAGTTACCATGAATCGGCCTCCTTTGTTGTTTGTCTATCTATTCTATATATACTATGTGAATATGATGCCCTAAATCGGATGGCTATCCTTTACCCTTATCTACTTGATCTAACGGTGCTGGACAACTCAGGGTTCCCACGTGGACAGCTGTAGGATTCCGTACCTGTACCCTCGTGGACAGCTGTCAAGTGCCAAGTGTTCTTCTAGGTTATTCCATATGACGAGTTGGATTCTTTCACATTCCCTTTGGGCCTACTCTTCTAGGGAGCCCTTCCTCATGGATTGGGCTTGGCTATAATATCATGAGCATCCCAAATGGCCAAGCGTCCAACGAGATCAGGCATTTGGCTCAATGATATAAACGTCATCGAGTTAGTGGAACATGCTTTGGAGAGGACTACCTCATTAAAAGCCTTATCAAGAAAAACCCAGTGGGATAAAAACTTGATGATGGAAAAAAAATGCAGCGCACGTTCCACTCTTCTTCATTTGGCTTCGATTGGTTCATGATAGGGTTCAGGCCCCTGTCTGCCTTCAGGTTCCTGTCCACTCTAGGGATCTTTTCTTCTGCAGATCTTTAGTTGGTTCATGGCATTACTTAGGGTTCAGCCCCCTATCTACCTTATGGTAGGCGGCTCTCCATGCCATACATGGTGGAAGAGTTAGGTGGCGTTGAAACTCATGCCTAGGTGGCAGCATTGTACCCTTATGTGGTGGCAACTCCCCTCTCAACTGAACCAGGTGTCGGAACTCTAGAACTCACACAGTCCTTTTGCACTCTTCCATTTTCTTCCATTGTAATTGATTTCTTCAAGGCTATCGGAGTAGCCCCCATTCAGTTGGCTCCCTTGTCTTGATTCTTTTTTGATGCCTTTGAGCAGTGGTATTTTTTCCATAAGGTCACTCTGGCCGTTTCTATTTTCTTCGAGTTTTTTCAAATTAAGAACCTTAACGAGGAAGGTTCAGAGATTTTGTACTGCTTTCGTCGTAGTAGCCTTGGTCACTTTAGTGACATCTCTAAAAGCAAGAAACCCTTCTAATAGGGTGTTGTGAAGGTGGTAGTTCTTGAAGGGTCGGTTGAGGACATTCTAGGTTTCCCAAATCTTGTCTGCCCTTTCAACTACAGCCGATCCAATCCTGGTATGTTATTTGTGAATGATGAAGCCGCTTACAGGATGTTGAACCAAGATCAGGGGGTCACATTATCCTTGTTTTTGCCCAGAAGAGAGGCTTATCCTCTGAAGTGGTTTTGGGTTCCGGAGGTCCCTTTTGTTTTTGTTTTCATCCCTTGTTATTTGGTCGCCTTTGTGGGATTTACGGCTTTGTTCGCTTTTATGTGACTCGTGGTTCTCTTTTGCAGCCCTCAAAGACGTTCAGGCCACCTCTTCCTCTGTTGGGATTGTGGGACCTGAGTTGACCTTGGCCGGAGAGAAGCGTACCCGTTCTCCAGGATCCCAAGTCGTTTCTCCATCTCGCGAGAAGGTACGTAGGCAAGAAGGTTCCTTATGGGCTTCCTCAGAACTGCCCATTAATATTGATGATGGCTCTACCAGCCTTTGCGCATTCCTTGAACAGTAGGAAGGTATCCTATCCAATCCGTCCCCTGCTCTTTTCCGTCGCAGACTTGGAGCAGTTACAAGAAAGGGTCCTTTTCTTCCGCTCTCGATTTGGGTAAGAAGAGGTCCCAGTCTGAGGCGAACCTCCTCCCATTGGCCCATCCTCTCAAGGATGCTTCCTCCAGCAAGCCTCTTCGTGGGGGTCCTTCTGACCTAAGCGAGAGTTCCCAAACCCCGCTGGCTGAAGATGTCCTTAAGATGAACTTTCCTGATCTCGTTCAGGTGATGGACAGCTCCACCAATCGCGGGAAGTCTGAGTATGCCTTCGCTTTTTTCTGCCGCAAGGTTTTTAATGCCTGCCCTGATTTGCACAAGAAGTATTAGGATGTCCCCATCAACCTCCCTGCTTTGCTTATTGCTTCCATTATTTAGGTACTTCCCTGTTTCTTTCTTTTGTTGTTTTTCGTTTCATTCTTTGTATGTTGCTTTGATGTTTTGTACTTTTGGGATTTGCAGACAACCTTTAGAGCCCATTCTATCACTGTTTACAACTAGAAGTTGTATTTGGCCAAATTGGAAGCTGAGGAGAAATACTCCCGTTTGCTGACATCTGTCAAGTATGAGAAATAGTGTCGTCGCGCTATTGAGGAAAAGGCTAACTCGACCATTGCTGAGAAAGATAAGCTTGAGAAGGAGCTCAGGGCTATACGAGAGACCTTCATTACTTAGAAGGGAATCAATATCGAGCGAATTGTTGATCGTGTGAGGGTTCTGAAGAATTATGGTTCTTTCATTCGCGGTCACCTCATTAGGCTTACTGAGCTTCACCGTCAGCAATTCAGCATCACGTTTCCGAATGAGGATAGCTCCTTCCTCGAGACTAGAATCATTCGTCTTCCTCCCGCGGTTGCAGTGGATGATGTTGTGAGCTCTTTTGATGAGGATGATGATAAGGGTACTCTAAGTGACAAGCAGGGCGATGATCCCCTAAACCCCAAGTCCCCTGGAGTTGTTGAGGAGGACTCTCCTCCAATTGATGTTGTTGCCCCTACTTCTCAGGAGTAGGTGATTGGGAGCCCCCGGGACCAATTGACGATCTCAAAGATCCTGCTGCATCCTGAGCTTTTTATGCTCCTATTTAGACTAATTATGCTATTTGTTTGCATAACTTGAACCCTGATTTTGCATTTTGGATTCTGATGAAACCTGTTCACTCAGGTGTTTTGTTGTTCGTATGTGCTGCCTTAGGCGCTACTGTGGCCATTATGTTGTATTAATGCATTTATTTTCATCCTTTTCTTAATTTAGCTTATCGTGATTGTCGTGCTTTTTGCCCTTATCTAGGCTTTGAGGTTTTTTTTTTAGTTTACCCTTGCTGAGATTACGCACAAAATTTGCATTTTTCTTGATTTTATACTCACTTAAGTCCTTCCAACTTTGGACTTGTGAGGTCTCTCCCTCTTTCTTAACTCATTTGACTCGTGGCCTTGACCCCTCTACGGATCATTTAGAAACTCTTAAGCAGCCCGGTCGCTTTTTGGGTACTTTTTAGCCTGTGGTCTCTGGTCCTCTCTGTGGACATATGTTTTATAGACTCTTTGGTCTTTGGCCACCTCACGGGCCTATATTAGGACATAGGGTGTCATCTTGACCCTTTTTAGGCCCTTTCTTTTGCCACCTCACGGACTTCATTTCATTCCCTCAAGCGATCTACATCGCGTTAAGGCAGACTTATTTTTATGCAAGACTCTTATGACATGCAATGCGTGGTCCAGAACTTAGTTGTATGAAACTACATGAACCCTAAATGCCTATATGAATAGAAAAAGTAAAATATCATACTCACACTGATTTCTTTCAAGGGCACCAAGCCTCATTTCATTCATCACCTTGATTCAAGTATTTACGTAGGCTTTTCAGATTGTGCCTTTCATTCATTCATAGACAAACTTTCAAAGACCCTTCAATGAGTCTTGCATATGAAACAACTTCAAATGGTCATAGTTCCATGCGTGTGGAAGCAGCTTCCCGCTTGCCCCCTCTAAATGGTAGGACTTTGAGGTTATCGCCCTTGCGACCATGAAGGGGCTGTCCCATTTTGGTTCCAGTTTTCGCTTTTTGGTCTATCTTGTTGCTTCTTTTTTCCTGAGGACATAATCTCCCACATTAAAGGTTCTATTTTTTGCCTTGTTATTATGGTACCTTTTTGCTTTAATCTTGTGCAGAATGACCCTCTAGTGTGTCTGATCCTTGGCTTCTTCGAGAAGATGCAACTCATCTCTCACCATCACATCATTTTCTGCTCGATCGAACCCTTGTGTTCTGGCTGTTTTGAATTTCATTTCCACCGGGGTTACTGCCTCCACACCATAAACCATCCTGTGCGGCGCTTCCCCTGTTGTGGTTCGCTCAGTGACCTTATAGGCCCAGAGCACGTCCTCCGTTTCTTCTGGCCAATTGCCTTTCGCCTCCCCAATTTTCTTTTTGATCCCTTCGAGGATAATCCAATTTCCACCTCCGTTTGGCCATTAGTCTGTAGATGGTTCACAGAGGAAAATTTTAGTTTCACCTCAAATTCCTCGTAAAACTCCCTAAGTTTCTGCTACCAAACTAGGGACCGTTATCAGTTATAATGGCACAAGGAACTCCAAACATCCCAAAGATGTTCCTTTTAAGGAATGTAATCACCTTTTCTGTCGTGGTTTTCTCTAGAGCTACTACTTCCACCCACTTGGTGAAGTAGTCTACTTCTACTAGGGCGTATCTCCTGCGACCTTTTGCTACTGGAAAAGGAACCAGAACATCCATTCCCATTGAGCAAATGGCCAGGGAGAATTGATGTGGTTCCTCATTGATGATGGGGTCCTTGCAACCCTGCCATAATTGAAGGCCAGAAGTAACCACTTCTTATTTCCCTTCTTGCCAACGGTCAGGCCCCTGCGTGCATTCCACAGATACCCTGATGAATTTCTTGCAGCCCCTTCTGCTCCTCAGCCTCTGTCAGGCATCTCAGCAATGGGCTTCGGGAAAACCTCCTGTACAGTTGCTTTCCGTCCCAAGTGTAATTTTTCGACGTTTCGGAATAATATCCGAGCCTTTTTTGGTTCCTCTGGCACCCTCACTTCTTCGAGGTATTGCCTGGATGGATCCATCCATGATTCCTTGGCCTCTACTATCATCAATACCTCTGTGAACACCCAAATTTGAAGCATGAATATTTCACTAAAATTAGATTTCAAACATGTGTAGACTTAGGATTAATGAGATGATTTTGTCCAAGGTTCAAGCATGATAAGAATTGAACTTAGTGGAATTGATGTATTTTGAAAATCTAAACATTCATGTGTTTAATCTTAGGATTAATAAGAAGATTTAACCTTATGATAAAATGTATAATAAGTTTTATTTGCATTAAAATACATTACTTGGGCCTATTATTTGTTTCTTATCCAATTATATTGAGATGATTTATTCTTGGGTTAGAAATGGATTTAAAGGGTCCAAGTTAATTATTCTCCAGAGTTTGTGCAGCCCATTAACACATTTCTTGCAGATCAATTTTAGCTCTGATTTTCCACAATTATTATTTAAGTAGAATTTTGTGTTTTTGGTATGATTTTGGGTGTTAATGTGCAATCTTTTGATTATAGAATGATTTAGGGGAGTGCTAATCAAGTAATTGAGTGATTCTGGGTTGATTAGGGGTTGATTACGCGGTAGGATCGAATCAGAGCTGAATTAGGGGGATTGAGGAGCAAAAAAGGAAAGAACGCACAAAACCAGGAGGGCCCGGCAGTCATCACGGGATGCCCGCCAAGCCTTGGCGGTCTTGTGACCATGAACGCCGGTCTTGGCGGTCATCCAAGCCATGACCGCCGGCCATGGAGGTCATGGGTGCCCAGGATCTCCGAAAATCTCTGATTTTGTTTCTTTTTCAATCCCACGCGGTTTTGGACCAGATTTTCCGGCATAATCTTCACCATTAAGCAGGCTCACGCCCCTAGACTTCCCAGAACACTATAAATAGGACCCTCACACACATTTTAGGGGACACAACATTCCTCACATACACACCCATAAGCTCTTCTTGCTTGGCGAAACTCTACGTCTCCAAGTCTAGAAATATTTTCTAAGGCAAAAACTCTGGAGGATTTTCGTGGGGAGCAGCAAGCAGAAGTCTAGCAAGGAGGAGTCAAGAAGAGGATCAACCATAGAGCTAAGGAGTGGCAAGAAGGTGGGTATGGAACTCAACCCATTACAAGGAGCTAGAGCAGGGCTACACAAGGTAATCCTGAATCCCTTTTTGATTCATTGCTGATGCTTTTGATGATGTAAGTGGCCGATTAGTGCCATGTTTAGAACTAGGTGGCTTTGACCCCGATCACTCGGGTACGTAGGTAGTCTCGATTTCACAACGGGATGCAGGCCATGTCTTTTCTCCCCCCTTTTCTTTATTTTCCACACTCTTGCACACTTGCACAAGGCACACTTTTCTGTTTAATTGCACAAAGTTTCGACCCAACACGGATGGGTGCCTAACACCTTCCCATCCATGATGAACCCCCGATCCCATGTCTTTCGTTAGCCATGACCAGTTGCCTAAGGAGTCATTCAAGGGTTTTTCCTAAGTTTTGTCCCTAATAAAACTTAGGTGGCGACTCCAATGACATGGGATTGACCCGAGGAAGAAGGTGATAAGGAATAGGTGAATAGGCCCAAGTGATTTTGGGTCGGGTATTCACAGTTGGCGACTCCACTGGCGAAGTAGTGGGTTCAAGAAACCTTGTGCAATCATGGAGCTTTGTATGCCTTTTTATTTGTCATCATAAGTGCCCTGCATTCATGATGATTTATGTGAAGCCTTTACCGAAAGAGGGCGAGGGAAGCCAAGTCCACCACATACTCTCTTTAAGTGATGGTGGCTTGTATGAACCCGTTTCTTGATGCTTAGCAATGATGGGAATGAACTGGCCTCGGACCTCACGCGATATCCATTATCACATGTGAGTAGGTCAACCTATTCCCTAGCGGCAGTTTTTTGGCCCCCAACCACCTGCATACCCTGAGCATCTCATGCATATTGAATCAATAAGTGGTATGTGCATTTGTTGTGTGATTTTGATTGTAAATTTTTGTATGTGTAAATAGAGTGCTTTTATTTTGATAAATCAGAAAAACCAATAAAAAATACATAGGAAAGTGTATAGTAAAAAAAATTCGTTGGGCCCGCCCCGCACCGGCAAAGAGCGCTGCCCCTTGACCCCGCCCGCTAACCGGCTAGCAGGACCGCCGTGCTAACTCTGCGTAGGGTGCTATATTGCATACTGTGTTGATGTGTGAACATTTTACACATCATTTGGGGTTTTATTTTGTGATTTTTATCTTTGCTTTAGTCTTTATTTATTTTATTCTTGCGTTTATTTTATTTAAATCTTTAATAAATTCTCATCCTAGTTTTCGAGGACCTTTTTGCAGGAAAATATGAATTCTTGGTCATTTTGAAGTAAAGCTAGTGAGATATGGACTTGTTTGGAAGATGTGAAGGAATGAGGGATGCATGTGATTTTTGTTGGCCAAGTCAAAAGCGGCTGGTCCTACATCCATGATATCTTGT
>JAKUCV010002586.1:0-10669 GCA_028386065.3 Turnera subulata | reverse complement strand
GTGAGCACTTCGGACTCACCCCTCACCTGCGGGCTTTCATCCCGTAGGATGAGTTGTTTCATGTACAGGCTTGGTGCATTCCAGACAGGCTGCAGCGTTATCCCTTGGACGGGCTTGGATCCATAGTTTCCATTTATGCATACAGTGTATATGTGAGTCTTTATAAGTCTTCCGCTGTGCATGTTTTCGCTATTATTGGGCCATTGGGCCGGATATGTTATTTATGTTGTTTATTATTTTGGGCCGTTGGGCCTGAGTTATTATTGTTCACACTGTATGCTTGGGTTTATTTGGTTGGGTTGTCACAGTTCTAGCTCGTGTTTACTGTGAACGGTAAATTCGGGTCGGGGCGCTTCAGCCCATGAACTGCTTTTCCCTATGTAATCAATTTTCTGCATGTTTTTCTTTACCCGTGTCTTCCTGCTTTCTAGTACCACACTACCACCTTCCCTCACTCTCCTCTGCAAATTCACTGCCTGTACCCTTCTTCACTCTCTGCAACCCAAAGAAACCCAGTGCAAACCTCACAAAATCAAGCAAGAAAAGAAAAAAAATAACAAAGAAACACACACCCAGCCCTAAACTACGTCGTTTTGGACAGCCCCACACCCCCTCTTCTTCTTTTCTTTTCCTTCCTCTTCCCCCGTGAGCACTGCCACTGTGAACCACCACAGCCTGCCACCATCTCCCTCTCCCTTCCTGCTCGCTTGCTCGCCGTCGCTGCCAACCGTCACCGTCGGAGACAAGCCGCCCGTGACCGCCACCTAACGAAGCACCCGCTTCCTCGCACCGCCGCCCCTGCTCGTTGCCCTCCTTTGCTCACCTCCTGCTGCATCGCCATCTGCAGCCGCCAGCGATGTCGTCTCCCCTCGCAGCCGTCTCGCGTCGCCGTCGTCTCGCCCAAACCGCGCCTCGTTCTTCGCGCCGCCGTGACATCTAGATGAGTTACCCGTTTTGTAAACGGGTATATGGTTGGATTGAAGACGACCCGAATATCAGGGTCGTGGGTCGACCCGGCGGTGCAAGCAGGTCAGTGGGTTGATTGGGCTGCTGGGCTGGACTGCCTATCCTGGGCCTACGTGTGGGCCTATGCCTGGGCTCCTAGTTGGGTCTGGGCTTCGCACTATGCAAGGCCTGGGCCGGTACTGTTCATGGCCCAGTCTGAATTAAAAAAAACGAAAATAAATTAATTATATTTGGTATATGGGAATAATTTGGAAAATATAAATGTATATAAATAATATCACGGAAAGTAAAAGATAAGAGAGACAAAAATATATATAAATTTTGGAAAGGGTATTAACAAAGGAGTAAATAGTTTTTTCTGTCCCTCCACTTTATCGATTTCACATTTGTTGTCCCTCTTCATTTTTTTTTCACTCATGTCGTCCCTCAACTCTTGATTTACCGGGTCAGGTGGTCCTTTTTACCTACTGTAGCAGGTTGGTAGCCGGAGCTGACACGTGGTAGTGGGGCCCATAATGTGTATAATTTTTTATTCTTTTTATCCTTTTTTATATTTTTTCAAAAATTTAAGCCTTAAAAATCTTTATTTAAATTAGAAATTTTTTAGAAAATAATATTTGGAAAAAATAAGGGTTTTTAAAAATTAATATTTGGAAAAAAATAAAAGGTTAAAAATAATAAAATCTAGTATATAATGGGACAAATTAAGATTTACTTATTTTAAAGGATTTTAAAAAAATTGATTAAAGAAAAAATGATTAAAGAAATAAGTTGTGTGTGAGACCCACTGCCACCTGTCAACTCCACAACTATCAACCTGCTGCAGCAGGTAAAAAGGACCATGTGACCCGGTAAATTGAGAGTTGAGGGACGACATGAGTGAAAAAAAATGAAGAGGGACAACAAATGCGAAATCGATAAAGTGGAGGGACAAAAAAAAGTATTTACTCATTAACAAAGTATGTACCGAAATAATAACCGGGTATAAGTATGGTATTTTTGACACTTGAAAATAAATGGTGAATTATGATGATAATGGAGAAATAACCCGAGGCAGTGCCGAGACGAGTCAGTATTTATTTTACGGGTTACAGTATTAGTTATCATTTGCATATCATGGTTGTGCATCTTAAGTGTACATATTTATTTATTTAATATAGAAGCTGATAACGAGCAGTATCCCGAGGAACCAGAGCCAGGACATTTCGAGGACTTTCAGGAATAGGAAAATCGGCTAAGGTGAGGATAAGTAAATATTTATATACTGCCCGTGATATCAAGTTGTTGTTTGTTTACTATGTGTGATATTTGCTGGTATGATACTTTGTGGCTGTGAATGGTTTGTTGTGAGATGAATTAAGTTGATAACTATTGCCATTGATGTTGTTGAAATTATTGCTACTGTTGAGTTTATTGTTATTGTTGTTGACTGTGAGATTTGTGTGAGTTGAGTACCGGGAGTACTAGTATGGGATGACAGTTTGGTTAAGTTATTGTCCAGACAAGCGGAGAGGCCGTGAGCCTGCTCGGGATAATGAGATAATAGTTGGCTAATAGTGACATAGTAACGAGTCGAGGGTAAAGAAGATAATAAAATGAAAACACTTAGACATCTAGTAAGTGATGGCTAAATGTTGGAATAGCCTGATGGTAGTCTTATTTTATGGTGCTGGGGGAAAGTGTGCTTGGGGTCTGCTCCCTGTCTGTACCAATTTTTATTTTAGGCGCTAAGGGAGAGTGTGCTTGGGGTCTGGTCCCTGTCTGTGCCAGATATTACGTGGAGGTACCAGGGCGGGGTCTACAGGCTAGCTAGCTTGACTACCTGGCGACGACCACCATTTAACTAGTGATAGGGGCCCTGATAATAAAATTGGAATAGCGTGTCTAGAATCACAAGTGTGTTATTTAAGGTTCGGGAGAACCTTAGTTAATTGTTGATGATGTGACTTGGATATTAAGGGTTGCTTGTATATGTATATTTGCTTATGGATTTTACCCGGTGAGCACTTCGGACTCACCCCTCGCCTGCGTGACTTGGTCACGTAGTTTGATTGTGCGTAGTTCAGGTACGTTCGAGGAAAGCTGTGGCGCACCCTTTGCCAGGCCCGGATCCATCCTGCGTTGCATCTTATTCATATTGCTACCTATTGTTGTGTTGTATTAAGACTTCCGCTGCTTGCATTTTGTTACTCTGCTTCTGTTGCTTGTTGTAATAATGTCTCCGTGTCGGGACGAGTACTGATGTTGTATTATTATTGTTGGCTTGTGATATTTATCGTTGTGGTTTCTGTAATAAATAATAGGTCCCACGTGTTTACTGTGTATAACGGTAAATACAGATCGGGGCATCTCATTTTGGTAGCGGAGCAGGAAGTAGGTCCTTGGTTGTTGTTTGATTGTCTGTGCATTTCCTGCTCCACATGTTATAAATATGATACTCATGCATACATCTTCATATAGGAAGGACGAGATGGATCCGGCTGAGGGACACCAGCATGTCGCCTAACAGCACTTGGAAGAGGACCAAGTGTCAATCGGTCAACCGCATGCATATGAAGAAGAACCACATGTCTACGATGGGGTACCGGGTATGCCATACCAGATGTCCTTGCAGATGATGCACATGATAACCCAGATCCTTCATCGACAGACAGCTGGGGGACCAGTCGAAGACCCTATTTTTACCAAGCTATTTGAGCTTGGAGGTGAGCCTTTCTCAGGAGCGACTGACCCTCGTGAGGCAGATGAGTGGTTACATCAAATCGCCAGGGTCATGCTTAAGATCAAGTGCACAACTGACCAGTAGGCGAACTATGCCGCCTCTCTTTTCCGTGAGGAAGCAGCAACATGGTGGGAATCTACCACAAGGGACCTACCGAAACCAGTGGTGATGCCATGGGCTGAGTTCACGGCCATGTTCAAGGATAAGTTCGTTACGGAGGAATTTCTGAAACGCATGCAGCGCGAATTCCTGGAATTGCGCCAGGATAATATGACCGTGACAGAGTAAGAGAAGAAGTTCGATCGTCTGTCCCTATATGTTGGAGATCTGGTAGCAACTACCAAAGCCAGATGCCAACATTTCTGGAGAGGTCTACATCCTGACATCCGAGCTGTCATGGGATGCAAGGATTATGCTGGATATCAGGATATGGTAAGGGATGCTTAGAAGGCCGAAGTTACATTGTGTGATCAACAAGAGTATCGCCAGAAGAGAAATGCACCGCAAGTACCTTCCAGTCAGAACAAGAAGCCATATGCACCTGTCGCTAGTGCACCTACAGCTGGACGAGGACAGTATCAGCAGACGACTCATAGACGTGGTTGGACTAACAACCACGGAGCTTCAACTGGAGGATGGAGTGGACCTGGTGTGACCAATTCTGGAGATAATCACTTTCGACGTCCCATATCATCGGTCAGATGCTTTGAGTGCAATGAGTTGGGACATTATCGTTATGCATGCCCAAAGCTTGGGAGAGTCAGTAACTCTACACCGGCACCAACAGTTCAGGCCTCTGTGGCTAGCGTGCCAAGTGGATCCAGAGCTCAAGGACAAGGTCGTGGTCGTGGGAATCCTTCAGCAAGGATCTAATCTGGTGCTAACCAAAGCACAGCAGTCCCCAGAGCTTTTGTCATCACCGCGGAAGAAGACCCTGATGCTGCCCAAGTTATAGCAGGTATCTTTACAGTACATGGTAGTGTTGCATTCACATTAATTGATCCTAGAGATACATATTCCTTTATAGCTCAAACCTATGCTATGCAACAAGACTGTGAAGATATATTCCTAGAAAAACCGATGAGGGTTAGATTACCCGCAGGCATCATAGTGAGGTTAGATAGAGTTTGTAAGGATATACCATTAGTGTACGAGAATGAAACCTTTCCTGCCCGACTCATTGTCATGAACATGGGAGGATTTGATATAATCCTAGGCATGGATTGGTTGTCGAAGTATCAAGCTTTGGTGGATTGTCGAGCTAAGCAAGTGAGGTTAACATCCGCCGAAGGTCGGTCGATTGTTTTGTCCGGAGTGGGGAGAACTACAACCACATGTAGTATCTCTGCTACCCAGGGCTACGGAATGAAGCAACATGGTCCAGACACTTTGTTGACCCACATTCTAGGTGAAGAAACACAAGATCACACCCCAGAAGATGTATCAGTTGTGAGGGAGTTTGTTGATGTTTTTCCAGATGATTTACTAGGTTTGCCACCCGACAGAGAGGTTGAGTACACCATCGAGCTTGTACCTAGAGTTACACTTATTTCGATGGCACCAACAGAGCTTTAGGAGCTGAAGAAGCAGCTAGACGAACTACTGGAAAAAGTTTTCATCAGGCCTAGTACTTTACCATGGGTGCACCAGTTTTGTTCGTGAAAAAGAAGGACGGTAGTCTGCGTATGTGTGAAGAATATCGCCAAATAAACAAGGTGACAATCAAGAACAAGTACCTGTTACCGAGAATTGATGATCTTTTCGATCAGGTTCAAGGAGCAACAGTGTTTTTAAAGATTGATCTCCGATCGGGCTATCACCAGATCAAGATTTCAGAGAAGGACATACCGAAGACCCTTTCGCACACGGTATGGCCACTTCGAATTCAATGTGGTACCTTTCGGTTTGACCAATGCACCGGCAATATTCATGTGCTTGATGCACTTGGTACTGAATGAGTTCCTGGATAAGTTCGTTGTGGTCTTCATCGATGATATCCTCATCTACTCCAAGAGCAAAGAAGAGCACGAAGAGCATTTGAGGATAGTGCTTCAAAGGTTACGGGAGAAGCAGCTGTATGCCAAATTCAGCAAGTGTATATTTTGGCTTGGAGAAGTTTCCTTCCTTGGACACGTAGTAGGCAGGGATGGAATAAAGGTTGATCCTGCCAAAGTTAAGGCTGTGTTGGAGTGGGAGCCTCCTAAGAGTGTGTCCGAAGTCAGGAGTTTTCTTGGCCTTGCAGGATACTATCGGAGGTTCATAGAAGGTTTTTCCTTATTAGCCAGTCCCATAACTAAGCTACTGAGGAAAGAACAAGCTTTTTTTTGGAGCCCGGAGTGCCAACAGAGTTTCGAAGAGCTTAAGAAGAAGCTGACTACGGCACCAGTGCTAACAGTACCGAAGCCAGGAGTTGAGTACATGTTGTTTTGTGACGTATCAGGCCTTGGCTTAGGAGCTGTGCTGATGCAAGAAGGACGAGTGATTGCCTATGCCTCTAGACAGCTAAGGACTCATGAGAAAAACTACCCGACACATGATCTTGAGATGGCAGCTGTGATTTTGGCTCTGAAGATTTGGAGACACTACTTGTTTGGAGAGAAATGTCGAATCTTCACCGACCACAAAAGCCTCAAGTACATCATGACTCAGAAGGAGCTTAACCTGTGACAAAGACGCTGGATTGAGTTGCTTAATGATTATGATTGTACTATCGAGTATCACCCACGAAAGGCTAATGTGGTAGCTGATGCTTTGAGTCAGAGACAATCGGAAGATGCCTCCACTAATTACTCGATGTTTACACTTATCGAGTTAAGAAAGTTGGGAGTTGACTTGACAGTGGATGAAACAGGAGCCTTACTGGCACACATGAGTGTCAAGTCTAACCTAAGAGGGTGGATAGTAGAGTTGCAAGATGGAGATCCTGACCTGGTCAAGCTAAAAGAAGGAGTAAGTAGCGGGAAGGAAGACAAGTTTCGTATAGCTGAGGATGGAGCACTGATGATTGGAAAACGAGTATGTGTACCCAATGTCAGTAATTTGCGTACTCAGATTCTGGAAGAAGGACATATGATGTGGTATGCAATGCATCTTGGAAGCACCAAGATGTATCAAAATTTGAAAAGCCATTTTTGGTGGCCTCGGATGAAGAAGGATGTAGCAGAGTATGTCGAGGAGATAATCAGAGACTGGTTCATCCTTTTGAGATAACTTCTGGAGGGCAAGATGCAATTCCATCGTGCGGGTCTTGGATGGGACGCAAAGGTGGTCGCCAATGAGTTCCAGATTGCCTGAGAGGTGGGAAGATCAATAATAAGTGCCATAATTCCTTCGGTGACTGAAGCATAAAGCGTGCTCATCAGTGTTTGATCCTGCTGCACCCAGGTGGCATGCTCAGGATTAGGTTGAGCTTTAGCATTAAGGGAAGGAGGACATAGGCGGGTGTCATCAATAAATCCCCAAAGTCCTTGACCAGTGATAAAGGTTTTCATTTGGGCACGCCAATAGAGATAATTCTGGGAGGTTAGTTTCAGGGAAATATAGTGATGAGCATTGGAAATAGGTGGTTGGGTAGTAGATGAAGTGGTGACCATGATGTTGGAAAGGAAAAAAAAAAAAATGGCTCGCTACCAAGTTGAATTGCAGAAGGCAAACCAGGAATGTATGTGTAAATTGCTCATATCAGAAACAGAAGTGAAGGCTATATTTATAACCAATACATGATAAGATACAATAGCTGTACAAATATTTGAAATTAAATAATGATATAGAGATAGAATCAAGTTTGAAAAGCTGGTGAGGATTGTGAGGAAGGTGGTTTGGCTAATACTTGTCATCGCACATCAAACCCTCCTTGTACTTAGTAGTAGTACTGTGACTCAAACCATCAAAACCAGAGTAAGGTGGGAGAGCAACCCATTGTTTTGTGAGTGGGTTGCAAAGGTAATACACCATCGGCTTCTCTTCCAGGTAACACAAGAGTAAGTCCTTATACGATACAGCAATCCTAAGGGATCCAGGGTTGAAGCCAAGGAGGAATTCTAACTTGAAACCCGAGGAGGACTGGAGGAGTGATATTTCACCGCTTATAGGCATTACTCGGTGTGTAGATGGAAAGTCTCTTTCACTCTCCCAAGTAGATTTACAATTGAGAACAAGAGCAAAGGGTTGTGGTTGGTTTGAGTTAGAGGTTTCAAGGCGTCTCTTGAAGAGACGAAGAAATAAGGGAGTGGAGATCAGTGAGCACCAATTCTTGGAGACTAACTTACATCGAATAGCACACTTGTAAGAGGGGAGTAGTTGCAGAATCTCAATCAACAATTGATCGTCGAGATCCTCAATGGAAGTTGTTCTTGATGAGACGACGTTGCCTTCTGCCATGGGAGGAGGAAGGATTAGGCGGTGCTGCAAAAAACCTAGCCAAGGGTACGTTATTTTTGTGGGTTGAGTTCTTTCGCTTGGAATCTAATGACACCTCTTCAATATGTGATCGATTTGTTTATATAGAAGCCAAGTCCCCTTAGTCGGCAAGGCGGCCATATCTGCTCCATTACCTCTCTCACACGGATTGGGAGCACTAATAACGCATATATTGTTTTGAGCAATTAATTTGTTTGTAATCAATCATGTACATACAAATATAAAATAAATTAATTGCATTTGAGATTTCCCTTTCTCGTTGTTTGATTATAGGTCAGTCTTTTTGTCGAAATTATAGGTCAGTCTTATGCATAAGGCGAGTTTCTATCACATAACCCATATTTGAAAGCATACATATATAAGATATATATCAAAAAAATTATCTCACCACCATTAACCCATTTAATTAATTATTTGGATGTCAAATTCTGAGCATATGTATAGTGAGAATTTTCATGTTATTTTCAAGCCTACTGCAATCGGGCTTGGAAAGCAAAATGGCCCAACGGCTCCAATAGAAAAAGTTTTCAATTGCGGGCTGCGCAGGCCGTGACCTGAGGGATGTGACCCGTGATTGGTGGTTATGGGCGGGTCATGCTCAATTTTAGCTCACGTTTTATGTGTTGTAAATAAATGGGAGAAGAAGGAGAAGATTTGAGAGGAATATAGATTTTCCGGTTAGGGGGGAGAGATGAGACGCCCCGACCCGTATTTACCGTACACAGTAAACACGTGCCGGAACTGTGACAACCCAACCCAACAAAGCCCAACAGTTGGTGTATAAAATAATAAATTGGCCGACGGCCCAATAACTAAACTGAAAACCGGCCCTTCGGCCCAACAAGAAACTCGTCACCCGAACCCCGGGGACATCAACAACAACCACCATCCGGCCCAATGGCCCAGTACAACATATACACAGCAGAAAACTCAACAATATGCACAGCGGAAGACTTATGACTCACATGTTAACATATGCAAGCCCAATGCAACTAATTGATCCGAGTCCTGTCCGAGGGTACGCTTCAGCTTGCCCGGTACGTTCCTGCACTACAAACAACTCATCCTACAGGATGAAACCCCGCAGGCGAGGGGTGAGTCCGAAACGCTCACCGACGAAAGAAAACAGTGATATATTCAACCATAACACTTTCGAGGTAAACACAACAATCAAATCAGATGAATCTATCACAAACAACATAACAGTGGATTACAACTCAAACAACACAACAGAGGAAATCATCGCAAACAACACGACAGAGGACTCTCACCAAATCATATCAAGCTCACCAATCACATCACAAGGAAATTACCATAACAACTATATCAAGACCAATGAATGCTTAATTATTTTTATTACCAATTTTTATCTTCCGGGCCCCGTCACTGGACAAGCTAGGGTCGTACCTGGTTAGTAACTAATTCTGGATGCCAGGCCCCACCACAATCCGGGATCAACATCCCCATATCTCAAATCCGGGGTCAACACCCCAATATCTCAAATCCGGGGTCAACACCCCAATATCACAAATCAGGGATCAACATCCCAATATCACAAATCCGGGGTCAACACCCCAACCAACAAACCCTCTGGCAAGACACCACAGAACTAGTCTCTAACCATCTAGTCGTACCACTACTTTCCAAGTGACAATTACATCATCATCTCACTTTCAGTTCCAGTTCCATTTCCAATACTCATTATTCTTTTCCCAATTATCCACATTGACCAGTTCATCATTATCCTCTACACAGTATCACAAATCCAATAACACAGTCTAACATTAACAACAACAACATCACAACAGTCGTAATCATCATAGATTAATTCTCAAGCTCAACCAATCCGCAATTTCATGTCACTAATTACACACAATTAACAGTACAACATTTATTCACAGTATCCACATGATCAATCCACACAGCCCAGCAACAGCAACAACATTCATGGCAATTAAGTAACTAACAAGGATCATTTCAACGGTTCAGTCAAACAACAAAGCATACACAGTATTACGGGCACATATCAAGGTTTATCCATCCTTACCTTAGCCGATTACTCAACTCCGGAAATACTGACCGGTACGACGCCGGCTCCTCGGGAAACTGTCAGATATCAACCTATACACAAAACAATGTACACACACATAAATGCACATAATCGGTATACTATGATGCCAATGCTACGAAATTACCCTTCCCGATTACTTATTCTTTTTTTCCATCTTTTACCGTAAATAATTATCGTACGTATTTCCGAATATAATGTCGGTACCATACCTTAATTAAAACTCTTTAAAAATATTTTCATAAATTAATTCTACTTTTCCCAAAATAATAATTGCCAAAATTTTCTGGAAAAGTATAACTTATATATATATTTTCCAAAATGTTTTTCGTAAAATATATTACTTGCTGATAATAATTATCCAAATATTATTATATTAGGAAACTATATTTCTAGAAAAACCAGTTATACGAAGTTACTTCCTAAAAATAAATTCGTATCAATAAATATACCTATATACTTTCTTTCCGAAATAGCATTTACAATAATTATCC